>MU183626.1:838-28505 GCA_016904865.1 Pissodes strobi | reverse complement strand
TTTCCAAGATACCCATACATGTATACCCAATTTGGGCCACACTGTATGTTATGTCAATATCATCATTGTCTTCTATAGTGTCATTCTGGTCACGAAGGCATTTTTCAATATCCCCCAGATTTAAATCTCCATTAAAACCCACAATTTTAAATTGAGGTCTTCTCATTTTTGTTAATTGGACCTTGTATCCGATGCTGTTCAGCTTGTTGTCAGCATCCTCCTTCAGTTTCTCGATATCCTGAATTGGCATTTCACTAGTACACCACCTTTTGATATGTCACGAGTATTTTTTATTCTAACTTTAAGATCTGCAGGCTTAACATGTCGGTATAAATCCGCCTTAGTTGTTTTCGTGCTTTGAGTTTCATTAGGTATAATCATTAAGCTTGGTATGTTGTTTGGGATGGAATTTCGACTTAAATTTGGTGATGTGTTTTGCTGAGCCGCAGAACTATATGACATCTTTTGAGAGTTCCTGGTTCCATATCAGTTATTTGCTTCTTCAGCAAGGCAATAATTCCCTCCTTGCTTGAAATTATAGTGTCTTTGTCCTCAATAGTTCTTTGGAGTAGTGCATTTGTTTCAAATTGGGTGCATCTAGTACAGTAGAATTTCATTACTCGGCTGCACTTTAATTCTAGGACTTTAACTTCGGATGAAGTCAATTTTGCACATTTTATGCATACTTTTGACGGACATCCATCACATAAAAAGGTTCTATCCTTCCTTTTACATACGTCACACACCATATTCAAAATTATTTAGAATTCGTTGACTTAAGCATCCGATAACATTTGCGGTGAGCACACGGCAACGTCGCACTACCGCGAAGCAGACAGCACGTGAACAACAGCATAAAAATCTCACTTTATCGATTAAAATAACACTTGCCATTATCGATTATTACTGTTTAAAATTGCTCCACCCTAAAATTTATACAAGAGCAACATATCACAAGAATATTCTGCGCCGACGATTTTACTTTTACACATGCAAGTAAAAACAAACCGTTCAAAGTAATCTAAATATTTTTAGCTGATCATTTTGGTTTTTGTTCAGTTAGGTCATATTTAATCTTGTATTTACTATTTACAATATTTCGCGGCGCCCCTGTGAAGAGGCCGAGGCGCTCCGGGGGGCTGCGGCGCACAGCCTCATCATTTCTTACCATTTTTTTTAGATTACAATAATTGCGATATCTTTATTCTAAAAAGAAACTTAAAGGCTTTTTAAAAAATGCAAGTTTTGGTGCTTCCCTATATAACACCAAATCCCTTCATGCAACTTTTTGTAAAATCAATATCAGATAATGATCAAGAAAAGAGCGCCCACAACTTAAAAAAAAATTACCAAAATCGATGCAAAACGTAAAAAGTAATTTTAGATTAACTGAACAAAATTCTGTTGATCCTGTTAATTCTGCAGTGCAGTGTAGAATCATTTTATAATTATTATAAACTGGTAGAATATAGATATATCTATCTAATAATAATATATGCTAACTAAAGGCAAGTCGACGCGCCACGTCGCGAAATTGTAATGATATGATTTCCGAACCGATAATACGCAAAAATAAGTAATTCACGTCAAGATTCAGAATGATATTTCAATCATAAAAAGAACTTAAACAATATTCACTGCACCTACATTTTCAAGCGCCTATGATGATAAATGCAAAAATATTTCAGATGCTAATCCATGACGAAATTCATTTGAGTTGAGAAAGAAGGTACCCTAAGGAAATGCTAACACGAATTCATCTAGATGACAACCAGTAGAATAAATCTTAAAGAAATCTATTAAATAATATATTTTTGTTGGGCACTTTTCTTTGCAAAAAAGAGCAGAACTCATAGAGATTAGAATGTTGCTTAAATTATCATTTCAAATATCGGTAACTTAGATAAAAGAGTGAGTGTTTGATTGTAAAATCGATTACGTGATTCATCTCTAATAAGAAATACAGGAGGTGTTTAAGATGCGCTCCATCTGTCATGTTTTGAATGAGACACCATATATTTGGAAAAAAATCTAATTTACCTCAAATTAATCATTTTACAGTACGTAACGATCCTTTACTGTCCTACGGCACTATGCTCTATTAGCCGTTTGTGACTGGTGGGTTAACGTCACTTTAGAGTACCGTTAACTCTTCACACACCCCTCCGCTCGCTTCGCTCGCTCCAAACAAAACTAACCGAAACTAATTCAAATTTACAAAAAGAAACAAACATAACCTTAAAAAAATTAAAGAAAATATGTCTTGCTCCCGACGGGAATTGAACGCCGGCCATCCACATTCCAAACGCAGAATCTGACCACTAGACTAACTAGACTTGCTGGGATAACTGACTGGACCGTAGATAAAGTGAAAGTCACCCTAATCCACCGATCGCAAGCGGCTAATATAGCATAGTGCCTTACGACTGTAAAGAATCATAAAATGCACTCGAGTATTCCCTTGAGCGCTAGCTTTGTGTATCATCCCGTTTGAGCGTACTTTTCCCACTCATTGGTTAAGTTACTATTCACCTTTTCCTTATACAATGCTTTGAAGAAATACGCTCGATTGAAAATCCCTAAAATCAATATGAAGAAGATTTAAAATCCCAAGATTGGGGGAAATTAAAAGAAAAACTTCTTTACTACCTAATTTATAATAATTAGCCCCATATTTTAGTTTCTTAATCCTGTAATAATTATAGTATATATGAATTGTTTTGTTTTTACAGGTCGCTTGCCGGCAAAGTCAAGAGGAAAACCTTTGCCTCAAATTCAGTGGCGACAGAACAGAAGGCTTCAAAGGTCCTTGGATTGGTCTTCTTCACATTCGTCCTCTGCTGGTCACCATTTTTTATATTGAACATAATCTTCGCGGCTTGCTCTGATTGTGACGTACCTCAGCATGTGGTGGTAACGTGTCTTTGGTTGGGATACGTCAGCTCAACAATAAATCCAATCATCTACACTATTTTCAACAAGACGTTTCGGACAGCCTTCATCAAGTTATTGCTATGCAGATGCCAGAGGTATGTGGGTCACGTGCTATGAACCAAAAGCTGTGCTTCTGTGATAGTGTCTTAACGTTTTTTGAAGTTCTATGGAATAAATTTTCAAAGCCGTAGTAGGTAATATTATATTCTGCTTTGAAATAGCTTGCTAATATTATAGGAACCAAATATTTAAATAGGCAGATAGTATTCTCCAACTTAATTGTTTGATTATATTATGGTTTGAACATACACAGTTCCTCTCTTATTAGAAATCACATATGTTACTCTTGTAATATTTAGTTAAAGGGGAATAATTTAACTGAATTAAATGACATTATTAAATCCAATTTTGAAAATATCTAAATAATGTTCTCTTTATGAAGGAGACCATCATTTTATATGACCATTTATTTATATATTAGGTCGGCATCAAACACTAAAATTCGCCATTTTCTAATACCTAGTCAGCATAGAAATTGCAGTCAAACAGCGGAACTGTTAAACTGGCTCAACGTTTGACGAGCCGCGCTGTCCCCATAAAGGTTGGTTTAAAAGGTACATAAGCACTAAGCGGGTTAAATGAATTAGAATATATAAAAAAAAAACATATATTTCTAAAATAACAATTTACAATGACCTTTAAAATTATACTAGTTTGAAAATTATGACGCGACGCGACGGTCTTAACTACATGAAGTAGAAAGTAATAAAGATATATCCACTGTATAACCTAAACTAGCCCTAACTAACCCCAACATAGGCGACTATGTTGGAGTTTGGAACCTTCGACAAAATTGATTAAAACAGAGTGCAACACGTTTTCCCTATTAAAGTTTGCAAGCAAGTGAAGATTTTAATTAAAAACAAGCCTAACACCGGAGAGTCGTGTTTGCAATGTCCGGCTCCGAGAGTGGAGTCGTAGAGCGCCACCAGTTCTTCCCAACTAAACTGGAAAAGCTCCGCTGGTGTTGTACGGGGTTGTTACGTACGCTGATCAAACAAAAAAGCTCAACCTTAACTTAACAAGAAGACACAATCTAAATTTACGGATCAATGTATTAGCACAGCTTACCAAACAATCAGCTAGCCGACTCTCCTGTCAAAGTGGAAATAAAAATCTGACGTGACCTTTTTCATTTTATTTGTCTTTATTTTAGTTATTAACAAGTTATAACTACATGCCTAGTCTAAATACGTCTATATTAACAAGTAATACAAGCGCATATTATGTGCGTGGCGTTGTTCGATCAACGTCATTGCTAACAGCAGCTGACACCCTTAGTGGGGGTTGATCTTAGCCTATTTAGTTTACTAGGTTATGTGGTACTGCTTTTTGTTTTCGATTTCTTTGGGCGGACCCTTCAAAGCCGCTATTACTCTTAGAATTGCATAAAGCTCTTGGTTGATGAAAAAGCTTGTAAAATGGGGTATATGTTACTGCCTGGGGGGGACACAGGGAAAAACAATGAAAAACCCTGTTGACGTGACCGACGCCATTTCGGTTCAAAACACAGTGCCGGGATAAGGAGTATTCAATTTTAAATAGACAGGATTGGAGTTTTGATATTGTATCTTAGTTTTTTTAAGTTTTATCAATGATTGGATGCAATCAACGGTTTTAGTTGATTTTTATTTGAATATTTGTGTACCTACATTCTCGCTGTATTTGAAGCTAATATTTAATATAATTTAAGGTTTGAAAAGCTATGGATACGAGTTTTAAATTTGGTTAATTTTGTACATGGTGGCACTTTTGAGAGGGGCCTATACCTTATCTCGAAAACTACGGGGGTTGCAAAAAAAAGTAAATACAAAAGCTGTTCCTAGTAAAATGATCTTTATTTTTTTTTTCGATTTTTCTTTTAATTGTCACTTTTTTATATAAAGGGTTGTCAAACAAGGTTGCATTTTTTTAATGAAACACCCTATATTTTATTACATTTTTGGATTCTATTTAAAATTCTAAGAATATTAAATTTGATGTAGAGATAGTACTTTCACAGCTATAAACAATTAAAAACCGCTAATTTTCACCTTGGTAGCAAGAAGACTGACCATTAGAGATGAAGTAAAATTAATTTTAAATAAATTAAATAACGCCTTTTATTACCAAAATAACATAAAAGAAAAAATATATAAATTATTTCTTTATACAAAAAAACAAAGAAACACAAGAAAAGAAACGATTTCCGGGGTGGCGAAGTCTAGCATGAGTGCTACTCGTACTCAACCAACAGCCTGGAGTCGTTAACTTCCCAAATTTAAATAATATTATAGCAAAAATAATAATATGCAAATAAAAAAATAGAAAAAAAGAATCAATACTAAAGTAGTGTCTAGCTCCGGCAGCCCCCACCTCCCCGGCCACAAACATCCAGCCCACAACTGCCACAAAATGCGCCTCACCTCGACTGCTCACCAAACAACAATGAACGGTATTTAAATTTAAACTTATTAATGTTAAAATGACGAAACTCATTTGGCAAAGAATTATATAGCTTGATAGCATTATAAATAAAACTTCTTTGAAACATTGCAGTTTTGTGTCGAGGTATTGTAAATTTATTTCGTATTCTTACATTAATGTTATGAATATCGGCACGGGAAATAAATTTTGATTTCAGTAAAGAGGAGGAATGTGGCGTTATGAGCAAATTGTGCACAAAGTTACCAAGATGGTGCATTCGACGACGTTCCATATTAAGCCAATTACAATCAGATATTTTATGCGAAATACGATCATATTTTCTAAGACCAAAAATCAATCTACAACATGTATTCTGTGTCTTTTGTATTCTTATTTTATCGTTTAAATAAAGGGCATTACTATATATAAAATCACAATAATTGTAAAGTGAGAGTACTAAAGTGTCACATAACACTTTTTTTAATTTATCATTCAGTATGCCACGACTACCATAAATAAGTTTTAAAGAGGAATATGCTCTTTTATTTAAGTGCTTAATATGCTCTACAAATCTCAGATCTTCATCAACAATTAATCCTAAGTTTCTGGCAAATTTAACAAAGAGTAAGTTATTATTATCAATTTTTATTCTTAGGTTTTCTTTGGCATAAGTACGATTTTTGACACTTCCAAAGCACATAAGATTTGACTTTTTAGAATTTAGCAATAGATTATGCTCCACTGATAACGATCGAATGAGATCTAATTCATTATTAATTACAGTCTCAGCTTCCCGAATATTAGAAATTTCAAAAGGATAATAGAGTTGCGTGTCATCGGCATAAGCAGTTACTCCACATTTTTTAATAGAATTTAAAATATCTGTTGTATATATGATAAAAAGTAAAGGCCCCAAAATAGAGCCCTGAGGGACACCTGAGAGTATTGGAATTGTGTTAGAAGAGACACCATCAAGAACAACCTTCTGCTGTCTTTCGTGTAAATATGATTTAACTAGGTTAACTGCAGAATGATCGAAACCATAATACTTTAATTTTGAACATAGCAAGCGGTGATCGATAGTATCAAAAGCCTTAGAAAAGTCTAATAGAACCAATACAGTAACCCGGCCATCATCATACGCTCTTATAATATCATCATAGACCGAGGCCAGCGCAGTCGCGGTACTAAAATTTCTTCGAAATCCACACTGTTTATTACTTAAAATATTGTTATTTATGAAAAACATAAATATTTGATTATATAACACCCTTTCAAGGATTTTAGATATTGCTGGCAGAATACTAATTAACCTAAGATCGCCATAACTGTGTGGATTATTATTTTTAGGTAATGGTTTAGCTATAGCTGACTTCCATAGTATAGGAAAATAGTTTTGCTCGATACAGCAGTTAATTTCACATTACGAAGTGCCAGATTTGGTACCTACCCATCGTACCACCCGCCAGTTAGTACCGTCAGATAGCTCTTGAAAAGTTAAGATAGAAATGTGAATTTTATTTTCTTGATACCAGGGTGAAAAGTAACCATAATAACGATTTTAAACTGTTTATAGCTGTGAAAGTACTAACTCTAGAGGTATAACATCATACATCAAATATGCTTAGAATTGTAAATATAATACAAAAATGTAATAAAATATAGGGTGTTTCATTGAAAAAAAAACTTTGTTTGATCACCCTGTATATAAAAAAGTGCCGATTAAAAAATATTTAAAAAAATAAAGAGTATTTTAGTAGGAACAACTTTTGTATTAAATTTTTTTTTGCAACCCACGTCCTTTTCGAGATAAGGTATAGGCCCCTCTTAAACGGGCCACCCTGTACAATAATTGTTTTTTTCTACAGCCGTGCGCAAAATAACTAATTACTAATTTTAAATGAAATCGCAAAATCGACAAATGCCGCGGCATCCTTATTTTATACTCTAGAGCGTACTTCATCCGAGGGTGCCAAGCGTACATGGAAAAGAAAAGTCTCACTTTTTCCGTCGAGTGTGCTATTAATAGTCATGGCAACCAAAAGTATAAATAAATGACAGTCGCGTATTTGTTACAATTTTATTGTTGCTGGCACTCCTCCTCTAAATATGCCCGAATATAATAATATGTGAAAAATGACATGTCATTTGTAAATTTCAGAATAAGTATAGAGGAAAATGTGCAATTTAATTTGAAAAAATGCGACTATAGAAAAAGTTCTGTGTATTTTTTGAGCGCAAAGTAAGATTGCCATTTTCGAAAGGTTAACGCGCTCCGCGGTAACATTCTTTCTCCGTTACTTTACGCTCTAAAAACACAAATAACTACTAAAACAATTAATTTGTTTAAGGTAATTTGTAACACAATCTTCATTTTAGCATAAACAATATCATAGTTAGAAGTATTACATTCAAAATTACTTACATTCCAGTAAAAACAGCTATGCTTACATTAATGAAAAAATATTTCTAGGCTACAAAGTACATCATTTTTAAGGTGCTTGTCAAAAAAACTTACCTAATGGCATCTTTTGGAAATCTAAAAAAACTTATTTTTTAGTTAGATTTATAACTTTTCGCACTGCAGTTTTTAGCGGCACAAACGTGTCCACCTCGCGGTTTATCAATACCTCCTACAACTAGGCCAACTAGCTAATATTAAAATTAGCAGTGACGTCATCAAAAGTGGTCTATACTTTTTTGCCATAAGAAAAGCATTAAAAGGAGCCAAGAGGAGCCCAGTAAAAGTATTATTTATTTTATCGCGCCTACTTCCGTATTTAACGTTGATTGCCACGCTGGGCGACTGCAATTCAATTCCCATCTCGACGTCATGTATCCGGTGCTGCCAGATTGGGCGCTTTATCACAATTTGAGCTACTTGCTATTTGCCACAAATTATTTTTCAAAGAAACGTAAAATATTCGTCTTGGATTCCAAGATTACAATTAACAATTTATTAGATACTTAATGTAAAAGTCTGCTAGTATAGTTATATTATATATAAATAAATATTTAAAATCCGAAAAGTAAATATATAAAAACCGGAAAGTGAAGCAATAACGGAATCAAAACCTTTAAGAAAATAAACGTTGCTAACCAATAACCTAATTATTTTGTATAAATATTTAGTTCCATTTAAAAACATAATCTCAAATGTCATTCAACAAATGCTATAAAAATTAAAGTCCAACTAAATATACGTTAATAGTTTACATCCCAAATAATGTATGAAACTAACTCTAAATCTGGCAACACTGCCTCAGTGCCTCCTGTCAGTTGGCGGCGTAATGGCGTACTTTCGACCGGCTTCTTAATTATTGTTCTGTTCGTTTTCTATTAATTTCTTTACACTTTCGTGTGTGTAAATTTATATGAACAATGCTGTGCGGTGGAAACTCGCCGAAAAGATCTAAAGTTCATGTTTTTAGCTTTCCAAAATGTTTGGATTTGACTTGTTGCTTTCGTGTAATAAGAGTTTATTTTGTGCTTGTTCATTGTGTTCAGCAAGTTTATAAAATTTGTTCCTGTTAGCTAATTTTGGGGTAAGTAATATTTAGTGTAATTATGCCTCATAAAGGCTGTAATGCAATATTTGCTATATGTCCTCAGTGGTCAAAAAACTTCATGAACTAAAACGAGACAAAATATTAAAACATGGATATTCCCGTAGTTTAAAGGCCCTTTTTCCATCATTTATGAAAAAGCAAAATGTTAAATTAGCTCTCAAAATATTTAATCCTTTTATTATAGAGGCTCTGAAAGGTTTTCTCTCGGGTTTTCTTAATAATTTGTCACATACACAAGACACAACAGAGCATCTGAAATGCCAGTTAATCACTTATTTAAGTGGATATTGCTGTCATATTGTTTAAAAAAATAAGTTGTGAATTTTGAAAATTGTAAAAATCACCTAAAAATTGTTGTTTAAAAAATTTTTCTTTGCAGCATTTCAAATACACTTCTTTCTTAATAATTATTGTTCTAAACATAATCATAATCTTTTGGGTAAAAGGAAAAAAAGGAAACTGGAGACTTTTAATAAATAAATATTAGACCCCAATAATATACCGAGTAATATACCAAATCTAACATAAAAAAGTAATAATCTGAAACATGTATAAAGCTTTCATGATTTATCATAAATATTTGAAGATTGTAAGGTTCTTTGGATGGAGAAAACCGAGGAGAAAACACACTAACAAATTTGACATTACTATTACCCAAGCTATTACCTATTATGACACTTTTATACCTGTAGTGACATTTTACCGTGGTATCTAGTTTCAGTTTATCAAAATAGGTACATTCTATTTTAATAAACTGCATATTCAAAGGTTTTTGCTTTGAAATTTCGTTTTCCTTTAACAAAAATCGAATGAGGCACGTCTAAAGGCTGTTCATGACTTGCAGCCTTGTTTTAACCGGAAGCTCTTAAATATTATTTTTATGTAGGTATGCAGAAAAAAGTAAGTAAACTGCAATTTAATTTTTGATTTAAAAAAAAATGAGTAATACACATTATCAGTCATAATAGTCGTGCTTAAAGTAATATCAGCTTGTAGGAGGTATTGTGTTAGGCCAATTACGTTTCAAACTACATATAAAAAAAGACTCGAAAAAAGATAAATTTACAAAACACAAGTTTTTGTTATATTTTTTCAAGATTTTTGCATCTAAAATATCTACTTAACTGTGAAATTTTAAAAGAAATTGCACATTTCAATATACGCCTGTAAATAAGTTAAGACCACTTTTGATGACGTCACGCGTAAGCCGTCTGGCCTTGTTGTAGGAGGTATTGGGTTTATCCATTTCTATTATATATACAAGCACAGATATAATAAAATAAGTAGTTTGTTCAAGAACGTATATACACTATTAATTACTGTAACTACAAAATATATATAGTTACCGAAACTGTAACTACGACACTGGCTAACACCAACAACTCATCTGACACGACCACGAGTGACGAGCCAACACTGTCGAATTTGATATATTTTTACCCAAAATGGTGGCCTGCGCGAGGAAATGCGCATACCGTCCCAGTTTTAAGAGTTGGATAGATGATTGTTTGGTAAGCTGTGGTATTAGCTTCTAGGTTTTTTTTCAACATCACAGTGAAATTTTTGACAATTTAAACGCAAAGGAATGTCAAATGACTATTAAAGTAATAAAATTAATAACAGTGGTACAATATGAAGATTGTACGGAGACCAATTCTGTTGTTAACTTGGTACTGTATGCCTTATACCTAAACGCTCTAAACACTACAAGCCGAAGTGATCACTTTGTTTTATCTAAGCTTATTGCATATATGTATGCGTTCGCTAGTAGCTGCACCAATTATAAATGTAGCAATAATAATATGTAGTGATAAACGGCCACAATATTTAAATTAATAAACCCGACCAATGAATAAAATTATTGAAAACTATCTTAAAGCTTGGCTGTCAATGCTTGATTTATATTTAAATATTAGAAACAATTATTAATCGGCAAGAGAAATAAATGATTTAACGAAACTTGGCTCTTTTAGGGCACAATATATAGTGCAAAATTCTAAATAATTAGAAACAAAAAAGAAGATAATAATAAAGATAAATGCTTCTGTACGATACTCCGTTAGATCCTGTCGTCGAGCTCAGTAAGGTGAAGGCGCCAGGCACCTGTAGCTAGTTCAGGTAACTGCAATGGTAACTCGATGGCCCCGAGGGTAAGACGGGCAGAGGACTCGGTATAGCCCGGAGAAAAACTATATAAAATATAGAATAGCCCCGTATTAGAATTGCTGCGGGGTAGCCCGGTGGTAGGACCCTGTTATAACCCAATACGCATTAGAAAAAGCCCCCTTACTTCAATGAAAAACCCATAGCCCCCTTGCATTCCAAAAATGATCAATGGATTTGCAAATAAAACAATTACAGAAGGTACAAACAACTTGAATATATAAAAAAAGAGATAGGCATGATTCAGTTCTAAAAGAAAATATAAACTTCCCCATATGATCAAAACTAAAGTCACATTAAAATAAAAATTCGGGTATAATAAAAGGGAATAGATAAGATAACTCATGGTATGCAATGCAAATGGTGGTCAATGTACAAAAAAAGGTTAACGCAGATAAAGCAATTAAATCGTTAATTAAGACAAAAAAAACTGTAGCAATAATTACCTCTCTTATGACGGAGGGTAGCTAGAGAGTCGACGGTCTCGGTTTTGTAAGATGAGCTCGGAAGCCTCTGGAAATAAGGAAAAAGGGCCATTAGCATCATGGCGTACACGTGCTTCACAAGCAATAGAAAAAAAATTCCAGAAAGCCCTTACCTAGTGCAATACGCATATCCCAATAACTTGGTAGCGTCGAGCAGTGTTAAGGGACTCACTCAATGATCCCTGGAAGGGTAGTATCAGCACAATACAGAATTTGAGTCCACTAAGACTGCACTAAAGCAAAAAGCTTCTCTTCTCACCGAAGGGTATTTCTAGAAGAACGAAATCATCGATTTCAGTCAATTTGCCTTTTTCCACTTCCACGGAATTAGAGAACTAACGTCAGATCAGAAAAAAAGGTAGGGTCGTGAAATGCTTCACAAATCGATACAAGGATTCTAAGATAATAAACGCCTTAGTTCTCGTTTATTATGGTCGTAAAATGATGGGAAGCCACAATTAATGAGCTGTAATTAAATTGTTCATGAAATACTAGAGAATATTCCCCAATAAAATGATAAACTTTTAAAAATCTAAATTGACAGCAGCAATTATGGGAAATAGTCCATTCCTACTACCCAGTGGCACCAACAGTACCAACCAAATATTGCGAACATTGCAGCATGCCACGTGGAAAGAGAAATATCAGAGGTTCCAAAAAGTTATCAGAAGTTATCAAAAGTTATGAAATATTCCAGTGGCGTGCACACAATGAAAGCATTGCCTACCCCGAAGTTTTGAGATTTTTTATATTTTCTCATTCAATTTTAATTCCGATAATATAAATTATAATTTTACTAATAAGTATAATCCAAATTTATCCAATTAAAATATGAATTATATGATAGAAAAACATCACATTCTAACACTCATGTTACGCTTCCTATATTAAACGGAATAATAATCTCCGACGCGACGGCAATCCGGTAAAAAGCATCCTATAACAAATCGAAGGCATGCATTTAGACCGTCAATACTGGATTCACTATGTAAACGAAAAGCAGTGCTTAAAAAAAGACAGTCAAATGGAACGATACATAAGAAGAAAAGAGAGAAAGCGACCGACGCGAGGCGCAACGATAAATGTGCTCTCTTATTAATATTTTGACTTGACATAGAGTACTCCTACAATATGTGATTTTGATATACATTGATTTGTTTTACGCTTTAGTGATGTTAGAAAGCGATTACCGGTTACATCATTACAGGGTTTGGTTATGAAAGCTGTATTATTTAATAATATTTACCCTTAAATTAATTTACAGTACACGAGCTACCCTAAACTTACTAATATTTCAATATTTGGGTACTAATAATGCCATGCATTTTTTTATAAGAAACTGAAACCCGTTAATACAACCGCGACATTGGCCGCTCATAGTTAAGAATAATTTCAGGTTCCCTTTCCCTGTGCCCTATTCTTGTGTGAGATTTGAGTGCGTTTTTAATTTTTGTTTTGAAAGTTTAGTTTGTTTAGTACCTATACAAGGCGTTGTTGTTTTCTTTTTGGTTTAGTTTTGTTGGTTATAAAGATTTTGTGAATAGTGCTTTTTATTATGGAGTGCCAGTGCGATGACATTGTGAATTGTCTGGAAAAACATATTAGCACTAAGCTTTATAAGTATGACATTTGCCGAAAAGCAAAATGCTATTAAAATTGGTAGACCCAGCCCGGACTTGAAAATCGTGCAGCAGCAAAAGAAAACCTCGATACTTTAATAAAAAAATCTATGACAATATTGTGGCTCTGCGGGTGTCGTCATAAAAATAAAATGTATTGTTGGCCATGCTTACTCTTTGGTAAAGAAGGAAATGTGTAGACTAAACCTGGATATATTGATTTAAATAATTTTTCAAATGCCTCAAGAAACAAGGCCAGTCCACTAACCATTTACAGCGCATTTTCTTTGCACAGTTTTGGCGAAACTCGAATCAAAAAGGCTGTATGCGTAAATTTTTTGGAGGCTCAAAATTAACGTTTTTGGGCGTGGCACCTGAAAAAATTTTGTGCCTCCAGCGGCGCCTGCAGGGATTACTTCTTATGTGCCTACCCTCTTCTAATTGACACTGCACGCCACTGAAATATTCCAACCGAAAATATATGAATTTAACGAATCTAATGAAGCTTAAAAGTAGGTTTTATTGTCACAATTCTTAAAAATTTAGAACGGTTTGCTGGCTGTTCTACGGTAATGTTATATAAATTAAGCAAAGTTATACTAATAACATGATATCCTATTTTAGTAATTTGATCAAACCTAAGCGATCAGTGGTTCGCTTATCAACTAAAATAAATATAGTCACAAAGTGCCTGAGGGCTACATAAGAGAAAGGGATTATCAAAATAGCTACTCAAGGCCACAACAGTTGTTACCGAACGTAACAATTGAAAATGAATGCTACCGAACGTAGCAATTGAAATTATATGAGTTTAGAATGAATTGGAAAACCCTGAAAAGATCGTACGGATTGTTGGAGCTAACTTTCTGGGAGGAAGCTGTCTTACGTTTTTTAGATCGAGTCGAGCTGGCTGTCATACTCCTATGGAACCATGTGTCGTACTGCTTCGGGTGGCGCGCGACATTCCGTGCGTGCGCGCGTATTTGGGATTCCAAGTAAAATACGTCCAACAACTATTATCGCGAATATATGCAACCCGATATATTTAAACAATAATATATGTTGATTGAGCATGGAAAATATAAAGTTGAATTAAATAAGAAAACGTAACTAAATCATAAACTAATTAAACTTATAACTACTTAGATATATAGGTGTGGCTAGAACATGCCGTCCACCTAAAATGTGAAGCATTTTATTATTAAGAAATGGGTAAAGGACAGAGTTTTACAAGAGGTCGCTTCACGACGCCTTGTACTATTCTTACACAAGCTACACGAACAATACCGTCCGAGCCAGGAAATACCTGTTCAATTCGTCCCAAACTCCAATGCAACGGAGGTACGTTATCGCTTTTAGTAATAACCATTGTACCTGGTTGTACAGAAACGGGTGGTTGTAACCATTTCGTTATCTGTTGCAATGTGTGAAGATATTCGTCCTTCCACCTGCGCCAAATATCTTGCTGAATGCGCTAACTTAATTGCCATCGATTCAGACGATTTAAAGGAAGGTGAGTTAGGTTGTCATCAGGGACAGATGTGAGAGGTTCGAGAGTGAGGAAATGGCCGGGAGTAAGAACAGATAGGTCTGTTGGATCCGAACTTAAAGGGCAAAGTGGACGTGAATTTAGCATTGATTCGATTTGTACTAAAACCATATTGAATTCCTTATACGTGAGTACCTGAGCACCAACCACTCAGATTAAATGAAATTTGACGGATTTAATGCCAGATTCGAACAGTCCTTCGTCTACAAAGATATCGGATTTTAGGAGTGACGCTGCCCGAGGAAAGTTTCCTGCTCGTCCTGGGCTAACTGAACTATGGTGCGCAAGACAAGATATGGCGAACATCTCAAGCCGTATGTTACAGTGCGAAAAGTGTAATCTTGAATAGGGCTATTTTTACAAAATCGCCTTAGAATCCGCTGATAGTCTTGATGGTAACGCTGGACCAGAATTTGCCTGTACATCTGACGGATATCAGCGATATAATGAACTCGGAATTTTAACAAAATTGAAAATATGTCTTTTTGCAATTTAGGACCAGTGAGAAGACAGTTATTGAGAGAACTTCCATTGGTAGTTTTACTGCTACCATCAAATACCACACGAAGTTTAGGTTTAATACTATTCGAGTTGAAAACTCCATGATGAGGAATGTAATATGCCTTCGATGGATTATCCAGCGGAGTAGAATGGCACAAAGTACAAATACTCCTGCATGAAATCACAATATGCTTTATATAGAATAGGATCTTGGTGTAACCTGCGCTCCAGGGAATAGAGTCGGCGAAGCGCCGTATTTCGAGAGTCACCTAACAAAGGTTCAGAGTCTTTGAAAGGTAAAGCTACGATGTAGCGGCCGGTGTCACTTCGAGAATAACCTTCAACGTAAGATTGTTCGCACAATGCATCCTCAGGAGCAATCTGAGTTGCATTCGGAACCTCCTCTAATGCCCAAAAGTTTTTCAAAGTAACATCGAGAGAATATTCTGGAGATGTGAATAACGAATTGACCTGAGTAGGTGAAACTGAGGGCACAATGACTTTTCCACAGAGAACGTACCCAAAGATAGTGTTGATATAGGAGGCTTCAGAACTATCATTACCACTTGGAATAAAACCCCGTCTAAGAAGCTGAGGAAAAACATCTGCACCTAACAAAAGATGAATTGGACCCGGTTCGTTAAACTTTGGATCCGCAAGCTTGAGGTGTTTCACATGTTTCCATCTATCAACAGGTATAAATAATATACTTGGCATTTCTGAACAAATTTTGGGCAAAGCAATAGCATCTAAGTTTAGAGTGAAGGACGGTTCACTGACAGGTCGAATGACACACGAAACGCGACATGAAGACGTAGAGGGAGTTTGTCCGATACCGAAAATTGATAAGGAAATTTTAGAGCCTGGCAATCGAAAGCGACGATAACACTGCTGAGTGATAATGCTTGTCTGACTACCATTATCAATCAATGCACGAACAGTTTGAAAATTTCCCATGGAATCACGAATTTCTAACTGGGCTGTTGAAAGTAGAACAGTAGAATTGGAAGGAATAAAGTGAGACAGGGAATTAAGTTGAGAATTTCCGTGCAACTGAACGGTCTTTACATTGATAGGTGCTTGAGGTGAACTAACAGAATTATTTGAGTTTGGTGTTGGTTTCCCCACCGTGAAGAAGCGAATGATGTCTGGCGTGACAATTTCGACAAGTGAATATCAAGCTACATGACGAGATTTGATGGGCTGTATGAAGACAATTGACACACCACTTCTTGTCCCTCACAATTTTAAATCTATCTTGAGCAGACTTATCTAGGGAGGTAGGACATTTATAGATCTTATGATTAGCTTTGCAATAAGCACATACTATCTTTTGAGTAACATCTCGATCGGTATTAGTAAAAAATTACAGAGGGTCTTGCCGAGAATTGAAGGGCTTTGGCGGTTGACGTGGAAATTTAGGAATAGGTTTGGAAAATGGGATAGACAGAGCGGCTGATTCGAGTGCAACACATTGTTTTTGTAAGAACTCCTTAAGTTTCGAATAAGTCATAATTTCTGTTGAAGCTTGCAATTCGAAACGTTTGATAGTAGCAGAATCGAGTTTTTGTTTTAAAGTATGAAATAATACAAAACTCCATTCATCAACAGGTAAATTAAGATTTTTAGCGCTGCTAAGTTCTCTGTGAATGTGTCTAAAAGTTTTCTTAAATCATTAGGAAAATCATTATTTAGTTTTGGAGCCTCACAAATTGAGAGCCAATAAGTATCAGCCATCAATCGTTTGTTTTCATAACGAAAAGTTAACATTTGAAGCGCTATAGCATAATTAGTACCAGTTAATGGTAAAGATTTTATCATATTTAATGGTTCCGAACTAAGAGAAGAACGCAAATATTGGAATTTTTCCACGTCAGAAAGGCTAGCATTTTTATCTACTAAAGAAGAAAATAAATCGAAAAATGTGGGCCATTCCTTGTAATCACCATTGAATGTTGGTAAAGTTATTTTAGAAAACTTGCCATTTGGATTTGGAGTGACTGAAGGTTGAACCTTAACTGTCAAGTCGGGAGAATTATTGATAAAAATTTCTTTAACTGTTAAATATTTTTCCATAAGGGTTGTTCTTACATCCTTATCTTCAGCGTAGTCAGGGTCTTTGCTTATAGCTAATTCTTGAATAAGAGATTTGTGATAGTGTTCAAAATGATCGTATATTTGCGTAAGCTTTTCACAGCCAATTTTGAATTTGGGAAGTATGGTTTTATCAGCTTGCACAGTTGCACCTAAAGCAATAAGTTCATCAAGTTGATCCATACACAGATCCCGCGTTGCACGCAGTTGTTTACTTTTATTTGACATTCTGAATTATTTTAAAGAACAATGTGTGCAAAGTTACAAAAATATACATGATAAGATGAAAAGGACGAATTCAATTTAGTTGATTTAGAGAATTTGAAATAATATTTGAATCAACTCGGTACACTGCTATTATTATTAACTGCAAGCGCAATGATATGCCTAAATTATCGGGACTGTCAAGGGAATAAAACCTGAATTTTAATTTTATATCGGCGTTAAGAGCGTTTTAAAGTTAACGCTGCAAAGTACAATAGTTGATGATAAAGAGGAGAATATTTCGTTGTAGTCAACAAAATGATATGTTAAGAACGCTAATACAAAATAAGAAAAAACCCTTTATTTATTTTAAAACGCTACACGATAAGCAAGCCGGAGAATTTAGTGTCAACAAAAAGAGTTACAAAAAACCTGTCTATCGTTTAGCGAATTTAAATGGACGATTAACATAAATGACTTTAGATCGTTATTTTACAAGTATCTAAAATATATTGTTCTATGCTCAAACAAACGCATTGAAAAATATTAAACTTTTGAAAAATCCGGTTCGAAGGACCAAAAATGTTACCGAACGTAACAGTTGAAAATGAATGCTACCGAGCGTAACAATTGAAATTATATGAGTTTAGAATGAATTGGAAAACCCCGAAAAGATCGTACGGATTGTTGGAGCTAACTTACCGTAGGTCCCTTCAGTTACGTATCACAGCACCGGCGATTACAATACACACTGTGTAGAATGTCGAAATATACGTGCGGGTTTTCTCGGAGGAAGCTGTCTTACGTTTTTTAGATCGAGACGAGCTGGCTTTCATACTCCTATGGTACCATGTGTCGTATTGCTTCGGGTGGCGCGCGACGTTCCGTGCGTGCGCGCGTATTTGGGATTTCAAGTAAAATACGTCCAACAACTATTATCGAGAATATATGCAACCCGATATATTTAAACAATAATATATGTTGTTTGAGCATGGAAAATATGAAGTTGAATTAAATAAGAAAACATAACTAAATTATAAACTAATTAAACTTATAACTACTTAGATATATAGGTGTGGCTAGAACAACAGTGTTAAAAAATTAATACAGATATATCGTTAAACTATATTTAGAATAAAATTAATATCCATTAACAAATGAGGCAACCTTAAGCTTATTGACAGCAAATCGAATCAATAAATTTAGAATTAATTAACCGAAGAGTATTGACATCTGTTCAATAATTCTTACCGCAAAATGCAGCATTTTTTTTTTGCTAAGTGCAGCCTATAAAATGAAATTGAAAATATTTTACACTGGCCAAATCGGACTGTTACAAGAGTTTTAGCAACAATACCAAAACAGAATTTTTGCACTCGACGTGCGTTTCGCTAACCATGTTAGCATCATCAGGATATGGTTAAAACTAAAGTTAAAATCTACTTAACTCTATTTTATACTAACTGTTAAATCCAGCGAAACCAAAAAAGAACTAATCCAGGGATTCTACTAATCACGGTCGAGCAACTAATACAATGGAGTATACGGAATAGGCCATCTATCTCTCTTTAAACTCTTCTTACATTTCTTAATTACCATACTTTTGTATGCGTCTAATAATCTCCTATCAGATATATTATGAATTAATTTTAAATTTTTTCCGCCGCGGGGGTAACTCATGTTTTCTTTATTTTTTTAAGTTTATGTTTGTTTCTTTTTGCAAATTTGGGTTGGTTTCAGTTAGTATTGTCTAGTTGCGCCCCGGAGCGAGCGAAGCGAGCGGATGGCCATGCGTTAGAGTTAACAGTACTCTAAAGTGACGTTAACCCACCAATCAGAAGCGGCTAATATAGCATAGTGCCGTAGGACTGAAAAGGATCGTTTTATGCTAATAACTAAACGGAGTTGTCACTAGCCAAAGCGGGTCTGCAATACTCCGAAAAGCTGTACGTCAGTACTAGAGTTTAGCGCTAGCGGCGGACCACCGACTCTTGACCCTTCCTCGCTCACGTTGACTTCAAGGTTATGTTGTAATATGGATTGAATGCAGTGGAATGTATTCGCGGAAATACAGGCAAGCTGCTGTATATCCACTATAATACGGGTTTTGTTAAATATATCCTGGTTTTTAGTCAGATAAAGCAAAATATATCGTAGAAAGTGCTGACAAAGTACGGGCACGTATTTAAACAAGTAATATTTCACTATTCGCATGGCCCTCCGCTCGCTTCGCTCGCTACGGGGGCCAAGTGCTAACAAAAACTAACCCAAGACATACCCTAAATCCAGCAATTCCAGAGATAAAAGAATCTTATCGGTGACAACCTATCTAGTCATTTTTCTTCAAAAACAGTAAGCGAGTGCTTAAAGCACAATATTTCTTTAATTTTGTTGCCATCAAGTTCAACTCATATGACTCAGTCCCTTGATGTCGCGTTCTTTCGACCATTAAAGGTATCCTGGAGGAAAATTCTTGAAAGGTGAAAGATGTGCAATCAGATCGATTTCGCCATTTTATATAAGAGTTTTTGACCCAATCAGCAGAAAAATGTAAAGTCTGGTTTCAAAAAATGTGGGATTTACTCCCTAAACCGTGAGCAAGTCTTGAATTGTCTCCCAAGTGCTCCTACTGAAAATATACATGGCATTGAAGAAACTATAAGTAATGTAGTGATGGACATGCTTAAGTCAGTGAGGTATTCTGATAAACCAGCTCAGAGAAAAGAAGGAAGGAGGTCGAGGTGGTAGCTGGCAAAAGTGTAACTGGAGCAGACTTTGGAGAAGAAAGTGAGGATGAAGAAAGAGAAGAGTGGTTTGAGGTTAGCAGAATCGAAGATGTGGTGCCTGGATTTAGTGGAGATGAAGAAAAATTTCCTAGATTTACCGGAAATGAAGAAGAATCGAGCGAGTCAGAAGATGATGAAGACGAAATGAATATCCCTTTAGCCCAGATTGCTGCAACTCAAGCGCGTGAAAAGGAATTAATCGATGGTGTTTCCTTTAAAGGTAGATTCTTTAAACAGGTTTCCCCAGTTTCAAAGGAATCTATCCTAATATCAGACATGGTTGCTTTCCAACCAAACTAAAAAAAAATCATATTGGAAAAGTGTTAAAAAAACGTTGATAAGGAAGGTGATATTTAAGGAACTATTTTGAGACATCGTCCAACCAGGCGATTCTCAGGATACATTTATGGCTTTCCTGTGGAGCCAGACGTGTGTTCTTTTTCATTTAATCAAGTTGTCGGATGGATGTATACGTCCGATGGTGTTATTACGGTTTCAAGTAGATCGAAGAGGAAAGTCCTTAAATTTCCCATTTCACGAAGTGAACTTAATAATTATTAATTATTTTAAAGATATAAGTTTGTTCTTTTTTGTACTGAAATTTATAAGTAAGTACCTACCTAATATAAGTTTGTCCCTAGTGCCGCTGTATGTAAAAGTTAAATCAACTGCATGTTTTTTGTTCTTTTAAAATAAGAATTTGTTTATAATTTTGTTATTTTTTGCTCAATAAAAGATTTGGATGCGTATCTGTATATTTTTCAAGAGTTTTATCACCAAAAATTAAATGTAAATCTTTATTTATTTTTTTAAAATATTTATATTGACACACTAGCAAAAAACATGCAAAATAAAGCACTGTTTCTATTTGCCCCGATTATGTGGTGAATAGAAAAACACTGTTTTGTTTTTCCTTAATCGCGAATTTTTGAAAATGTTTAGTATGCTTTTAATCTATTGGTTTTGTTGTGACACACATTTTACGTCTTTTCCGTTATCGATAAAATAAACAGCATTTCATCTATAGAGTTTGAAATGATAAAAGCTATTTCTATTGACCCCGTTTTACGGCACCTAAACAAGTCAAGTTCAAAAATCTGAATTTTCCAGTTCAAAACATTCAATAACTAAAAACTTCTCGCTATTGCCAGAGAACAAGAGCATATAGCAAGCTGTCTTAATATCCATTAAGAATGCAAAAGCATGTTCTTGGCAGCAACTATGAGAGCGTTTTTATGCGTAAAGTTTTCACTTAAATTGAAGTTTTACTTTAGAAGTATATGAAAGGAAAACCACGATGCAAAAACGTACTATATATTTTTTTCGTAATAAAGAGGTTGTTTTATGTGGTTGCATTGCGCTAATGATCAAATTGTTTGAAACTGTTGAAAGATTCATATTATTAGTAGTGCAAGGTTGTATGCAGTGCCTAATCTGATAAGGTTTGTGTGCGAATAAGACCTATAGTCCAGCCAACCGCAGATCTACCACGAAAAGGTCATGGTAGTTCTGGAAATAAGCTTAGTTTGGGTTAGTTCCCCTGTGCAACCAAACAAGGAAAAAAATATTTTGCAAAAAAAACTGTAATTTTACTTTTAGAAATAAACTTCCTGAAAATTCGGAAAATTTAGATAATTCTCAACAAAAATTATTCCATACCATTTTCACGTAAGGCGAAAGGGTGAGGGTGTAAGCGCGCCTTCCTACATATCCACTGAGCTGGATGCACTGGCATCATACCATCAATGCGCATGCGTCACGTTTACGTGTAACGTCATGGATCCAAAAACTAAAACATATTCAAATCACAAAAATAGCAGTTTTCTTCAACCATTAATCAGACACTATGTTGGGGTTTGGAACCTTCGGCAACATGCACTAAAACGGAGTTTTATCCACAATACCGAAACAGAATTATTGCACTCGGCGCGCGTTTCGCTAACCATGTTAGCGATGATGCTAACATGGTTAGCGAAACGCGCGTCGAGTGCAATAATTCTGTTTCGGTATTGTGGATAAAACTCCGTTTTAATTAATCAGACAATTTGTGGTATTTTCAGAAATTTTGTAGCAAATGTCGCAACCTGCCTTTTGATTTGGTCGAGATGGTAAATATTTTTACAGAAATTGACCCATAGAGAGCTTTTTTGGACAGGCGACAAGTTAATTAGTTTATGGATTCGCTTCACCTTTTTAATAAGTATAATCTGCGCCCTGCGGGTTGGTCGATAACGAAAAGACTGCTGATTAATTGTTGTAATCGGCTCCTGTCTGCGATGATATATCTTAGTTGCTAGTAAAGATTTTTCTGATCCAAATAGGGAGCCAAGGGTTCTGTCATCTGCAAAACTATAAACAAGATTATTGATTTCGGTCATTAATATAGATGAGGAACAGACCTGATAAGGCTGGCAGTCCGAAGGACGGTAGTTTGTTGAGGAATCCGTCCTGCCAAACTCGGTCGAATGCCTTTGAAATATCCAACGCAATCGCTCGAGACTCTCCGTAGTTCTCAATTGCCCTACTCCATATATGAGTGACATAGGCCAATATATCTCCTGTCGATCTCTCTTTGCGAAAGCCGTATTGATTATCGCTGATTATTCTATTGTGTTCGAGGTACTTGGGTAGTTGCTGATTGACTACACGTCAATATATTTTGATCCTGGAAGCACCATCATGTCCCTATATTCCTACTATGGAACCCGGAACCACCAGCGCGGAAGCAGAAGGTGATTCGGAAAAACCACTTAGCATTTCCCAGTTTTTATTGGGTGGTCTTTCACCGGACGATGAGAGTAGGCGTATGTAGCTACCACCTAGGGCCGCTTCCACTGGAAGCATTGGCCTCAGACTCATTCCTTTGGTGGTCCCTAGTCTGACAGGGGTAAGATTGGGTTTGATGGGCCACTCCACAGTGATCAGCTCCAGACTTTGTATTTTGGTGTTCCCCAGTCTGGAGGAGGACGATGGGACTTGATGGGCCACATACCGTGGCAAACTCGGAATGGCGAAGGCGGGCATCACTCCCCATAATCAAACTGCTCTCGCCAGTTTGATGTTCCTTCCTGATAATACAATGCAATTCCTCTTGCCACAAACTGTCATTGATCAGCCCCAGATTTTGTACTTCGGTGTTCTCCAGCCTGGGGGTGGGAGATGAGATTTGATGAGCCACATCCCGTGACAACTCGGAATGGCGAGGGCGTCACTCCCCGTAGTCAAACTGATCTCACCAGTTTGATGTTCCTGCCAGCTAATACAATGCAGTCCCTCTTGTCACAAACTGTCATTGATCAGCTCCAGACTTTGTATTTCGGTGTTCTCCAGTCTGGAGGAGGACGGTGAGATTTGCTGAGCCACATCCCGTGACAACTCGGAAAGGCGGGGGCGTCACTCCCCGTAATCAAACTGCTCTCACCAGTTGACGTTCCTGCCTGCCTAGGCGCCAAATCTCTCGTGTGACCGACGTAACTGAGAGAATAATGTCACTGAAGTGGAACTGGGCTGGACATGCAGCAAGACTGACCGACGGACGATGGACAAGAAATCCTGGAGTGGAGACCATGCCAAGATGACTTTAGAAGCAGAGGGCGCCCGCCGACAAGGTGGACTGACGACCTTAAAAGGATTGGCAGGAACTGGATGAATGCAGCATAGGATCGGAGACGACGGAACACTCTAACGTAGGTCTATGTTCAGCAGTGAACGGTTGATTGATGATGATGATGGTGATTGTCTTCCCATTTACTTAGTATTGGCTCGAGCTCCATTTAAAATTTTATTAAATTATAATTCTCATTGGTCTGCATCTTTTGGCGCAATCAGCACTCTTCTTTCTAGGTAGTGATTGAGACTGATCCGTCACGCGTCATGCTCAGCGTTGCCAGCGAATAATTAAAAATTGTATCATATTTGAACTGAAATTGTACCAGATTCGGCATTTTTGTACAGAATTTATATTATAAGAGGTTTTCTTATATTTTTGCGGTTTTTTTTTTACCGTCATTACCGTATAGGAGGCTCCAACTTTTCCTTGACCGATAAGCCAAAACCCAGAACATGCAATTGCAAAGCGAAACACATTTCAACCAAGTCGGGCATACACAACCAGCGGAATAATAACGGCAGCGCCATCTGTGAAAGTATGTCATAACCCGGCAACTACTAGCACTTCTGCCTGGATCGTATCGATTTTAAATGAAGAAAGCTGTTCGAGAAGCGATAGGGTTCGCCCTCACTCTCACCTGTGTTTGACATACTATATGACATAACGAGAATGGCAAGTAGCTTCGGCAAAACCCATCAAATATTTTAATAGTAATTTTCTAGAAGAAAAGATTCTTTGGCCGATAGCTCCCATCCTTAAGAATACAGTGTTTTCAATTGTGTAGATCCAAAGGATGCCATTGTTTTTAATGTTGTTGTTACTGCTGGCTTGCAAACCACAGTCACTTGTTCTCCGCCCATTTCATAGCGAATTTCAGCGAACAGGAAAGCGAGGGCATTATTAGATAAGGAACACACGGTTTTGTGGCAATGTACCTTCAATGTAAATATAACTTTCTGATATATACATGCAAATTCCATCGAAATTTCAAATGTCGGTGATCCATATGGATTGTAGGTATAGTGCTTCGGTCTCGACGAGACTAGTCTCGGTCTCGTCTCGTCCCGTCTGGAAATTCAAGACCGATACCGAGACGAGACAGGAATTATAACTCGAGACCGAGACCGAGACTTCAAGGTTCGCGACCAAGAGTCTCGTCAAGTCATACTCGAGAGTCTGGTGTCTCGAGTATTGAAATAACAATAATTTATAAGTAGAATTGTACGAAAATATATTTTTTCTCCGATTGACAGCAAATATTAATTTTGCAGATACATATCAATCAGCAAAGTATTACTTTTCCTGCCTTGGCAGCAAAAAAAGGACTTTCCTGCCTAGGCAGCAAAATTATTAGTCTCCATGGGAATAAAACGTTTGACATAGGTTGTCAAACTATAATTATTATGGACATATACAATTCTATAGCAACCAACCGTTCCAACAATTGCGATTTCTATCAAATTTTGTTTTAATTTATCACTGCAGGAAAAATAAAAAGATTGTGGGAATTGTAATAATTTGCAAATATACAATATACATATATCATTATAAACAATCGGAAAAAAAATTATATGTTCAACTCGGCGGCAAAGTAGATTGACTGCCTTAGCTGAATTCCTAGCCTCGCTACACTCGGCTATGAACTTTCAGTCGCGGCAGTCAATCTATTACTTTGCTGCCTAGTAAAACAAATAACTATTTTTTAAATTATAGATAACGTACAAAAAATAAAAAAATATTTAAGTACACGAAAATCAAAGAAATATCAGAAAGTAAGCACGTATCTAAAGTACAATTTACTAGTTGCCTACCTATTTTTATGAGTAACACAAAACAGGTTTAAATTATAATAGGTAACGTGCAAAAATAAAAAATATATAAGAGTCTAGAAGCATGAAATAATATTATTTCGAATTTTGAGGAATATCCTTCAGGTCACGGTATGTCTGAAAAAAAGTCAGCATCAGTTTAATAAAGACACATTAGCCTTTTAGAGCAAATGTCAATGAATTTTTTTATTGCAAGTTAGGAACTTATAGCGACTCACTTTAATTCTCGATCAGTTTGCTTTAATAGTTCGAGAAGAAGAAGCAAAATAGGTTATTATTCATTATTTCTTGAATCCTCCCATCGTACGGTATCTTAACCACCTCAGAACCCCCCACACACAATCCGATATAATATAATTTTTCTTTCGCCATTTTGTCAAGTATTTTATAATTAAGATTTTTGTTCACATTTAATTTTTTTAGTTTTTATCCTTATTAGGAGTTGGTGACATAAATGAAACAAAACTAGGACTGTTTTTATAATGTATTGTAGTATAACGTACCCGGGTCGATTCAACATAGTTGCATCAGATAAGTAAAATTGTGCTTTATCTTTATTTTGCCAATGATCGTCAAAATAGATTGAAAAGAAAATCAATACCTACGTTGTGTTATTATTATATCTTACACAATTTTTATTTATTCGGATTGCGCTTCGACTAAACACAATTAGGGAAATTTGAGGGAAAGGTGCGTCATGTAAATCAAACCACATATTCCTAATACGCCTAATTTATTAACGAAAAGCGTGCCATACTCCGCCTGGAATTCACGAGGGAAAAGAGCATGGCAGAGAAAACCTCGATCCCAATTCCTAAACCGAGTTATGCTGTACAACCCTTATTAGTATAACAATTAATTAAATTACTGTCTCACGCACCGCAATTTGTCGTTCCACACTTGTGACAATACTACAATACATTCAAAACTGAAGAGTTTAGTATTAGTTAGCCAGACGTCGCCAGCAGGTACTGAGGTCCCATACGGGAGGCTACTCAGCTATAGTTGCAAATTGAGCCAATATCTCTAGTAAGACCTGCAGGCCGATTAATATAAATTTCCTTCGTCATCGCTTAGCGATTGATTATATTATGTAAACACTTTTGTGATTGAATAGTATTTCTCTTGTAAGCTGTAAGATTATAGGATACGGAAGAACGATTTAAATAGCTTATACCTTTACTGTTGCTTATTACTAATAGTCATTTCGATATAATATATTTAAATTCCGAATATATGGTTTTATTCTGTGTAATTGTGTACAGGCTACAGATCTTTTATCATTTCGGGTGCTTATAAGCAATTGGCATCAAGTCAAAATCAAGGTTACAAATTAATGTTAATTTAAATTTCACATAGGTTTCATACAAAAGCAAATCATTAAATAACATTTGTTAAAAGAACGACTCAGGGTGCCTTGCTCGGAAGCTCACGAGTTATAGCTAGTATATTCGCTCAGTCAGGGGAGGAAAATGTTAGTGGATTCATCAAGTCCCTTACTTACATTACAATCACAGTCATACTAAAACCAAAATTCCAGCACGAAAAGACAGCCAACAATACATTTTTGTTTTCATTTAAAGTAGTGTTGTTCACAGCATAAAACGATTTCATTAAATATATACACTATCAAATATGAATTGTCAATGAGAATAAAAGAAATCATTGTGCAAATTATGTCAATAACAATATCAAAATATATCCATATGTTATACCATCAAATATTAATTATGAATGAAAATAGAAGAAATATTTATGCAAATTATGTTAATAACAATATCAAAATATATACACATGTTATGCCATCAAACATTAATTATCAATGAAAATAGAAGAAATATTTATGCAAATTATGTTA
>MU183625.1:162135-185579 GCA_016904865.1 Pissodes strobi | reverse complement strand
TATAACAGATAGTAAGGAACTCAAAATTGGACCAGTGCGGAATTCGTATTATTATAAATCAGGCAATAAAACGAACCTTCATTAGGACACCAGTAATCAGTTCGTGCACACCCCTAAATTTACGTCTGTCGCCTGGTTCAACGCAAATTCTTGTAAAAATGGTTTAAATTAAGAAATAAAAAGTTTTACTAACAATATCCGGGCCCGGGCCACGTGGGCCCCTACGTAAAGACGTCACTAGTACCTAAAATGAAAATATTTCCGATTTATCCTTAGATGTAAGCAAAATTTTATTAGATATACAGGAACATTACCGATGTTTTGACAGCTTGATAATAGATATAGCCAATAACTCATAAAAGCATCAATAAATATCGGCCTATTCCCATAACTCCCGACAAAAGATTGAGCTGTTCAACACTTTCGACTATATTCGGGTCTATTAAAATTCAATAAAAGCAACCCCCCGTGAAAAGACATTAAAAATGTTAATCTTAAAAATCTGACCTCACTAATAATAGACGTCGGGTATAAGACAAAACCTTACACTTCAGCGATTCGCAAAAGCCGCATTAGTAGGGCGCAGAAAACGAAAACGTCTGATATATGTTAATAGGGGGCCATCCGATATGATAATAGGCGATTATGCAAAACGTCATACCCTGTATACAACAATATCCTGATGTACTTTCCTTTATAGACACCCCGCGGAGAGGTTAGATGGTCCGTTTTAAGACAAGGAAGTGGAAGGGTTAGAAATGGGTGATGCTTTTTCTTCGGGCCCTGTTAATCTCCGGTTTTTGCATAGAGTAGAGATTTTTTATGCTAGAACTGTTAACGACTGCAATTTGAATTTTTTTCCTGGCCCCCGGGGAAGGATTTAAATATTGCCGAGCAATTTTTTACACTTCGTTTAAGTTTCGTTTCCCATGGATCCGGTTTTTTGCGACGGTAGTCTAATGGAAATATTCTACTCTTGTGTTAAATTATACTTCCTCATAGAGTTAAATAAGTAACTAAGTAAACAATATTTATTTGATACAATACATAATTACACACAGAAATTTGTATAACTGCAATAAATATTGGACAGATGGTATTTAAATCAAAAGGGAGAGAAATTTCGGTATAATATGCTCAAAATTGCGTAAACCAAGGTTTGTCTGCAATTTGAACACACCGTATATAACTTATTTATTTCTGCTACTTTCCGTGTGTGTTTATTTTTACATAAATTGTGAGAAAAAAATAATACTAAAACTTTTTTTTTAAGTCGTTTCCCTCTTTTTTTTTGGCAGGGCAAAAAATTCTACAGAAAAAAAACAACGTTAATTACAGCCTCAGAAAAATATAACTTACAAAACTACAAGTTTTAATTGTAATATTATACATAAATACTATCATACCTTTAATCAAATATTATCATGAAAATAAATTTAATATGTTAGTTATAAAAAAATATTATGTATGTATAGGTAGGTATATGGCCTAGTTCGTTAAGGTACCGAGTTTTCTTTTTTTATTTCTTTTTTATTCAATGGTCGCTATTTTTACCGCAATAATTTTTAGAGGGTATTGGAAATACTTTTAAGAATTACTTTTAAAACGTCTTTTCCATTATGATTGAAATGTAAGACATGTCTTTGATCAATAAAATATTCCGAAATTAAGTGAAGCATAAACAATCTTCTATTATAAGTTTCTAGAAATAATAATATGGTCTCAAATTTATTTATTAACTTAAAGATGATGTAAATCACAGATATAGCCAGGAATAAAACACTTTTGAGGCATAATTACACTAAGTATCAGTTACAACAAAACTAGCTGAAAACGAAAGAAAAACATACAATTAAATACGAATACAAACTTATAAACTGTGCTGTACACAAACGACCGACCAGCACAAAAACCACAGGCCTTTAAGTCCAAAATATAGGATTTTACGTATTTAACAATATAAATTGTATACCTAAATATACAACGACATATTAGGTACAAGTTTCATGCAATTGAAAGCACATAAATAATAGTTCCGGTATTCGCTCCAAATAGCATTGCATGACGTCACGAGCTAAAATTTCGTGAGCACTTTGTCCTCTTGTAGAGGTGTTATTGCTGAAATAGGTACGTTTTAGAAAGGGCATAATTTAAGGTTATTTGTACTTTTGTTTTTGGAATATTTTTATTTGTTTTAGTTAAAAATTCTGCAGCCATTTAATGTTTACTATTTAATCCAACTCGTTTTCTACTACATTATTTTCATTAAGAATATCGGCAATTTTAATCGGTGTTTTTATTATGTGATATTAGAATATTAATATATAGTTTCCCAAATTTTTTTGGGTTATTCTGATTTTTACTTATAATGCTTTTGTAATTGCTAATTTATTTATTTTATTTTTATAAAATTTGTATTGATTAAAAATATGTTCATTACTTTTTTTATATGTTTGATATAACTAACTATAGACCTATTAGCATACTGAGTGCGATGTAATGTGTTCAGGGTTATCATTCTAGAGATATACCTGTGCTGTTTGGTGTGCCACAGGGGTCGCACTTGGCCATAGGTCGCACCTATGGCTATAACTCGTTCCTGGCAAGGACGGCAAGACTGGCAAATCATCACTCCTCTAATGTTGACTGCTTTGATACACCTGATGCTAGATTCGGGAAAAGTATTAAGGAATTTATATCCTAAATTATTTTATTTTCTTTTTTCGCTGTCCTGTGTTCTAAGGAACCTCCAACTTTTTATGGGCACTATCAAATGAAATGAAAATAAAGTACCTATTCTAGTCATGGCTGTGCCTGTGATGCATTTTTGATGGGCATTGTATTAGTCATAGTAAATCATGTGATGTGAAGACCCTTATGTGATGGGCGGGGTTGCGGTTTGGTCTAAGCAATGTTGTCTTGTTGGGACGATCGCTGTGATATTCTACTCTATTCTATTCTAATTTTTAGTTTGTTGTTTTCTTTTTCTAATAAGAAGGCTTACCACCTCGCTACTAAGTTATGTTATAGGTTATATTATTGGTATTTACTATATCTTAGGGTAGGCATACAATATTGTTATTTTAATTTAATATATACACTTTGTAATATTGGGCATTTTGCCCGTTGAATAAATAAATAAATAAAATTTATCTCTCATTTTAATTGACTAAATTAGGCAAGGAGTAATCCATGGGTTTCTTACCTTGGAAATTATCAATTTTCGTAAAGGTGGATTTCTCTACAGCATTTGACAATAATATCTACAAGTGAATTACAGATAATATCTACATTATCGAAGGTACAGACGTCGATTTTTGCATTTTCATGTACCGAAATATTTCGAAAAAGTAGAATTTTTTTTTAAATTAATTTTTTTACTACCCTGTATATGATTTTGAAAGTGTTATTTGTATGTTGGTAACATGCAAATGGAGCCCTTTAACAGTTTTCGTAATAAAAACGAAAACAAAAATCAGAAATATTTTTCGAAAACTAAAATTTCGACGCGCACTTACTACCTCTAAAAAAATCGTACGGTTTTCCTGTACCGAAATATTTCGAAAAAAGTCGAATTTAAAAAAAAATTAAAAAATTTCACCCTGTAGGTATATGATTTTGAAAATTTTATTTTTATGTTAATAACATGTAAATGGATCCCTTTAACCGTTTTCGTAATAAACGCGAAAAAAAATTTTCAAGATATATTTCGAAAAATTAAAATTTCGACGCGAATACTTTGGAAGGAGTTTTTTTGGTGCGCCCAGTTTTTCGCATCTAAAATGTCACAGTCATACGATATTTCTGTACCAAAATATTTCGAAAAAAGTCGAATTTTTTTAAAAAATATTTTTTTACCAGCCTGTATATGATTTTGAAAAAAATTATTTTTATGTTAATAATATATAAATGGACCCTTTTAACAATTTCCGCAATAAAAACGAAAAAAAAATCACAAATATTTTTCGAAGATAAAACATTTCGACGCGAACACTTTGGGTGCGCTGAGTTCGATTTCATCGATTGCATCTAAAAAATCGTAGGGTTTTTCTGTACCGAAATATTTCGAAAAAAGTCGATTTTTTTTTACCAGCCTGTATATGATTTTGAAAATTTTATTTGTATGTTAATTACATGTAAATGGATCCCTTTAAAAGTTTCCGAAATAAAAACGAAAAAAAAATCAAAAATATTTTTCGAAAATTAAAGTTTCGACGCGCACTAACCCAAACCAAACCATCAAAGCACTTCCACTTTTCTCAAAAATTGACAGATTTTATTCTTATTTTATAAGCCACAAACAATAACAACATTAGTGTTTAGATAAATAAATTCCCTTCCGCAAAAAGGTATTTTTTGTTAATTTACTGCAAATCAATGAACCTATTGAACTGCAATATATAGGAAAGTAGTGCTTTTATTAAATAGTTTGTCTATGAATTTTTTCGAAATTTCGGAACAACATATGAACACATTTTCGTTTGAAAAATTGTACGTAATTTTAAACAAATATTTCAATATAGTTAATTAAACACAATTATTTACTTCTTTTCGAATTTAATAATCAGTTATAATCGCTTTTTTACAACGAGAATGTTTATTTCAAATAATTCGAAAATCACCAAAAAATAATATTTGATAAAATGAAACTGGAACTAGCACAAATAGAAAAAGAAATGGGATCATATATACAATAACCCTCTATATATACACGATGTATGCAAATAACTAGTTATACAAGGTGAATTTTTTTGTGGAATGAAAAAAAAAATTGTAAAAAGAGCATACCCCCAGAAAGGGTCGACACAATTTTTTTAACAACTAAAAAACAACGAAAGTAACGAACAATTTTTTGCTTCCCGTATAGTAAAACCGGCTTATTAAATACCTACAAAAGGGTGTAAGAAAGTGTGTGAATGCTTGTAAGGGGTGACAAAATTCGCTTCGTCACATTGTTTTGGCCTTTGGGATTAGGGTACGAGTTTGAATAAATTGAATTAGAAACAGAGACAAAAGGGCATTTGATTTAGGCTAATTGATAAGTTCCGTAACAAAATTAGATTTTTCACTTCCCTAACGGTAATATTGGAAATCTAAAAGCGTTTTTTATTAGGCTTTATAGGAAGCCGAATCACAAATGTTAATAATGTATTTTTTAGTTGAAAAAAAAACAACTACACCATTGCATAAATACATTTACTCAAATTGATAGGTACGTAAATGAAGAACTAATGTAATATGGAGAATATTGCACCAAAACACATAAAACGATATACTAACACTAACAAAAAAATTCCTGCTTCTAAATAACAAGAAACAATAAGCACTCTTATTTTCAGTACTGGAAATTCAACAAAGGTAAGTTATGGTGAATGAATAGCAATTTTTCTAGATTTGTCGTCTACTTTCATTATCAATACGCCAGATTTAAATATTGTAAATTGTTGTTCCTTCCACCAAACAGTTGGATTGTCGGTTCTACTTATTAATGATAAATTTAAACATTTCAAGTTCTTCTGTAATGCTACTTTTATAAGGATTTTTCCCCGAGCTGTTGCAATTTCGTCAAAGCATAGTCAAAATTTACTTTTTGTTCTTTCCCCTTCATTACTACCTTCATTATTTGTTAAGAAAACTATTATTTTTGATAACGGAACATCATCAGCTTTCGAGTAATTTGATTGTGTTTTTGTACCCAATAAGAATACTCATCTATTAAAAATTGTTTGACATATTCCCGATTGCCTTTTTCAAAAAATGTTACCGTAAAGCTCACTCCCAAGACCATTGAAATTATATAATATTTATTTTTAAATAAAGCATCATTTTTTTTAAATCTGTTCATAATGCCAATAAACGCCAAAAATGCATTTTCATCAAATATTTTTTTAAAGTATCAATCATTGGCAAGCTTCATTTGAGCTCATTTTTCTGGTAATCTCTTCGAATGGTTCTAATAGATTCAATAATGGTTCTACTAACATCCATTGATTTGCTGTTAAAATACTCAAATTGTTATCTAATGTTGCATAGATATTTAAAGGTCCTTTTTGTTCATGTAAAACATGGTACACTTGGTATTCCCGCCTCGTTACAACCCTTTACAAAATTAATCTGATATAAATATTTATACCCTACATATGTATATCAAGGTTTCAACTGAGAAAATATTTGGAAAAGTGCAGGATTCGTTATTAACCGAACTATGTAAACACTTTCCTAGATGATGTTCGCACCATCTAGGAAAGTGTTTACGTAGTTACGAAAGAAACATCAATAAATTTTATATTCATCCCTTCAAGATGTTTTTCGTGTGTCCAGGGGTGTCTAGTTCTTCATTTAATGCCAATACTGGATTTGCAACTAGACACAGCTGAATCTTCGAAAGCTACTTGAATCACATTTTTCGTTAATTTCAGTTAATGCAATGTGAATTATAATTCAACTTACATTTAAAATTACTTACATACTTATAAAGGTCGCGAAAGGTACCTAAAGCCCTTTAATTAAAGATTGAGCTTAAAGCTGATGTACTTAACTCCACTTCTTGGCAATTTAATTCTTATTTATGTACTTGAAGCCCTTCAACTCTTTATAAACTTCCTGAAGGCTTCAGAACGTTTTTAAAGTTCTTTTAAAGGTGATATTAAATTAGATTCAAAAGGGCTTTAAGAACGTTCTGAGGCTTGAAATGAGTTATACACGAATTAAGAAAGGCCTTACAGCCGACGTTCTTATCTCCACATCTATAAGCTTGAAGTTCTTCATTCGAGGGTTCAAGTTATTATAAATTGCTTGAAGGCTTCAGAATGTTTCTTGAAGGTAATATTGAATTACCTTTAAAACGGTTTTAAGAACGTTCTGAGCCCTGATACGAGCTACTTTTAAAACTAATCGAACTAGAAAAAAAAATCCCTGAATGCTTAAAGATCAGGAAAGGTATCTAAAATCCTTGAATGCTTAAAGATCTCGAAAGGTATTATCTAAAGCCCTTTTGCTAACATGAGTTCAAATCCTGGAAATTTGGACTTTATACATGAATTAAGAAAGAGCTTAAAGCTGATGTACTTAACTCCACTTCCTGGTAGTTTACTTATTATTCATGGGTTTGAAGCCCTTCCATCGAGGTATTGCAAATTGCTTCAAGGCTTCGTTTCTTGAAGTTCTTTTGATGGCAATATTAAAACACCTTGAAAACGGCTTTCACTTTTAAAACTAATCGAACTATAAGAAAAAAAATCTTAAATGCTTAAAGCTCTCGAAAGGTATCTGAAGTCATTTTGTTGCTAACATGAGTTAAAATCCTTACAACTTGGACTTGGTACAAGAATTGAAAAACAGCTTGAAGCCCACGTACTTAATTTCACCTCTTGGTAATTTAATTTTTATTTATGAGCTTGAAGCCATTCAATCGGTGGTTCAAGCCTTTACAAATTGCTTGAAGGCTTCAGAACGTTCTTAAAGTCCTTTTGAAGGCAATATTGAATTAGCTTGAAAAGAGCTTTAAGAACGTTTTGAGGGCTGGAATGAGGTACTTTTAAAACTAAGCGAAGTATAAGAAAAATCCTTGAATGCTTAAAGATCTCGAAAGTTATCTAAAGACCTTTTGTTGCTAATATGAGTTCAAATCCATGCAGCTTGGACTTTATAGACGAATTAAGAAAGAGCTTAAAGCCACTTCCTGGTAATTTAATTCTTATTTATGAGCTTGAAGCCCTCCCATCATCGAGGTCTTACAAATTGCTTGAAGGCTTCAGAACGTTTCTTGTAGTCCTTTTGAAGGTAATATTGAATTACCTTTAAAACGGCTTTAAGAACATTCTGAGCCCTAATACGAGTTACTTTTAAAACTAATCGAACTATAAGAAAACATTTCTTGAATGCTTAAAGATCTCGAAAGGCATCTAAAGTTATTTTATTGCTAACATGGGTTAAAATCCTTACAACTTAGACTTGGTTCACGAATTGAAATTAATTCCTATTTATGAGCTTGAAGCCATTCAATCGCGGGTTCAAACCTTTATAAACTGCTTGAAGGCCTACATTCTTAAAGTACTTTTGAAGGTAATATTGAATTAGCAGAACGCTTGAGAGCTGGAATGAGTTACTATAAAAACTAAGCGAACTATAAGAAAAAAATCCTTGAATGCTTAAAGATCTCGAAAGGTATCTAAAGCCCTTTTGTTGCTAATATGAATAATACACGAATTAAGAAAGAGCTTAAAGCTGATGCAATTAACTCCACTTCTTGGTAATTTAATACTTATTTATGGGCTTGAAGCCCTTCCATCGAGGTCTTACAAATTGCTTGAAGGTTTCAGAACGTTTTTTGAAGTTCTTTTGAAGGTAATATTGAATTACCTTGAAAACGGCTTTAAGAACGTTCTGAGCCCTTATAGGAGTTACCTTTAAAACTAATCGAACTATGAGAAAAAAATTCTTGAATGCTTAAAGATCTCGTAAGATATCTAAAGTCAATTGAAAATAGCATGAAGCCCACGTATTTGATTACACCTCTTGATCATTTAATTCTTACATATGAGCTTGAAGCCATTCAATCAGGAATCAAGCCTTTATAAACTGCTTGAAGGTAATATTGAAAACGGCTTTAAGAACGTTCCGAGCCCTTATAGGAGTTACTTTTAAAACTAATCGAACTATAAGAAAAAAATCTTTGAATGCTTAAAGATCTCGAAAGGTATATAAAGTTATTTTTTGCTAACATGAGTTAGAATCCTTACAATATGGATTTGGTACCCGAATTGAAAAAGAGCTTGAAACCCACGTACTTAATTTCACCTCTTGGTAATTTAATTCTTATTTATGAGCTTGAAACCATTCAATCGGGGTTCAAGCCTTTATAAACTGTTTGAAGATCTCAGAAAGTTCTTAAAGTCATTTTGAAGGTAATATTGAACTAGCTTGAAAAGGACTTTAAGAACATTCTGAGGGTTGGAAAGAGGTACTTTTAAAACGAATCCAACTATAAGGATAAAATCATTGAAGGCCTAAAGATTTCGAAAGGCACCTATAGCCTTTTTCTTGCTAACATGACTTCAAATCCTTGAAACTTAGACTTTATAAACGAACTAAGAAAGAGCTTAAAGCTGATTTACTTAACTCCACTTCTTGGTAATTGAATCCTTATTTATGGGCTTGACGCCCTTCCATCGAGGTCATGCAAATTACTTGAATGCTTCAGGGCGTTTCTTGAAGTTCTTTTGAAGGCAATATTGAAACACCTTGAAAACGGCTTTAAAAACGTTCTGAGCCCTGATAGGGGTTACTTTAAAAACTAACCGAACTATAAGAAAAAATATCTTGAATGCTTGAAGATCTGGAAAGGGATCTAAAGTCATTTTGTTGCTAACATGAGTTAAAATCTTTACAACTTGGACTTGGTACACGAATTGAAAAAGAGCTTGAAGCCCACGTACTTAATTTAATTCTTATTTAAGAGCTTGAAGCCTTTCCATCGAGGGTTCAGGCCTTTAACATTGCTTGAAGGCTTCAAAACGCTTCGTGAAGTTCTTTAGAAGGTAGTATCAAATTACCTTGGCTTTAAGAATATTCTGAGACCGGGTTCAAGGAATAGATTTTTGATCAATTCACCAGTGAAATGTTTACAGTTTACTAACCCCATGTCCAACATTTCTATAAGCTTGCTAACTTCATCCTTCAGGAGCTCACGAGTTTGCAAATCGATATAAATGCCCTGCTCATTTTCCGCTCAGGGTAGCTTTCCCATCCTGTTTAATTCCCATCACATACTTTTCATAAGCCCCAGTTTGATATGTGAACGAGACAAAATATTTTTGCAAATTTTAGATATTCTTATGGAAATCGATATATTTACAACAATCCTTAAACATTGCCTCGTATAATGAATGTATTTTTACTAACTACCGTTACTGCTTGACCTCGCCAAATGTCTGCCATCTTTAATATATGACCCTCAAAAGTTCTTGCACATCCTAATCATTCTTAATCTAGAATATTCGCCACGTTATTTAACCCTTGAGGACCACTGGTTACTTGAGAATACCACAATTCAAATGCCGCCTATTAAATTGTTTAGTGGTTTTCTGAGGGTACCAGCGTGTAAAGTTGTCTGCCTAACGTGCTGAAAACATTTTGTATCAAGCACTGCGCCGGCAACTGTTTCCTATCGGGCTCCCCGCGCATTTATCGCCCTTTGTTGGTGAGAAACTTTCTACGCCGGGATAAAATAGTGAAAATCTGTTTGTTTTAACCCTTTTTGAAAAATGGCAGTTATGTACATTTTCTGCTATGTCTGTTGTGCAATTATACAAATAAGTTATGGATGAAAAGCTTATTTTAAATTTTTATATTGTAGTTTTTATGTGTGGTTATCTGGAAGAACCACTAGGCACTTTGGTTATTGAACTTTAGCGCCGCAAAAAGTAACAAGTAAAGAAGGTTTATAGAGGCATATCAAGTGTTAAAAAGATGCGAATAATTTTAAAGATTTCAAATGGTTTTTTTTTTATTTCGGCATAGGTATTTTGGGCAAGTGTTTATTGATTGAAATATTAGTAGAATGATAAATGGACACTCAGCGCTTTCCAAGTAGTAAAAGAAAAATTGTTTTAGGAGAAAAAGAGGGAGTTTGGAAAGAAAAAAAAACTAGTTTGGAGCTTTCTGGAGCTAGAAAATCTACCCCAGGATGAAATTTATGGTATCCTTGATGAAGTACCAAGTGGTTCTGAATCTAAAGAGTCAGATCTAGAAAGCGATTGGGAACAAAACATAACAAGAACTGTTTTTCCGCTTACCATATAATAGATTTATTTTCTGATGTATTCCCATTTCTTTAGTTTTTTTTTTGCAAAAAAATATTCTTTTCCAGCTTTGTTCATAAAGGTTGTTATTTGCCTAGTGGTAATTTAGGGATACCATATCCTGCAGAATAATCCTTAATATTTGTATTTGTCAATATCATTTTGAAAACTTACTATAATATAACGTAATTACACCTTTTATTTTGATTTCCTTTTAGAAAAATAAATCCGGCCTCAAAGGGTTATCAAAAGTTATAGGCGTCACATAAAGGAAATGGGCAGAGACAATATATATTTACCAATATGTCTCCAAACCACAAGACATCATCAATAAACTATAAGTTTTTTAAAACTTTTTATGTCTTTCTCATGTTAAAATTGAGAGAAATAAACTGTTTTTAAAATGGTAAGCTGTGGCTGTGCGTGCAAGGTATCATTTTGTTTTATTTTACTCTCACATAAAGTACTACAAGTCACACAACACAACCACGATTCGCTCATAACCCTTCATCGTAAACTACAACCTTTTTTTCGCCCTTTTGTGCCTAGCGCAATCAAAAAAACATTCAACGTTGCAGAATGCGTGGCTGCTTTTGTCCATAGATTTATCGGACCAAAATTGCCTTCTGACATTTTAATTTATTCTATATTCCAGGGAGCCCCGTTTGTCTAATAAATCATAAATCATTCGGAATCTCAATGAATTTGTCTCCAGTTCTAAACGCCGTTTTGACTACGTTTTGTTTCTCAGTGTTTCGAAAAAGGTTCAAAAGAACACAAAAGACAGTTAAAAAGAAACATAAACAGCCAAGTCACGACCTACCTACCTGACGGAACGAATCCGTAGACATAGGGACGATTTTTTTCTGCCTTGGATGAATAGAAAATTGTTATTTTTTTAGTTTCGGTGATTTTTACGGTGGCTACTGTGCGATATTGGACGTAATTAATGTTTCGTTATGACCTGTGATAGAAGCATTGTTCGCTATGGCGTCCTTTATTAATATTAAATTGCTTATACAACGCATAAGTTTAAGATACATTGTATGAAATACGATTTGTATCCTTTTAAATCCTGGCTCACGTTGTATTTTATTATTGAAATACAGAAAACGTGAGTATTTTTATATTATATTTTAGTTGGGGCAAATACATATTTATATTCATATAAAAATAGCTAATTTTCAGGTACATGAAAACTAGATAAGGAACTCTACATGAATGAAGATCTTTGAAAAAAATTATATATAATGGAACATCGATAAGATAACAAATTGTAAATTTTTAATTAAAAAAATAAAAACAATTTATTTGTCCAAAACACTATTGGATATCAAAAAAATCATGTTATTAAGTTAATCAAATTTCTATTTAAACAATGTTTGTTTGGATGAAACAAATCATGTTTTTGGGTGTAACACAATAATTTTAAATTTTCTTAATAAGGGGATAATAACAAATTTTAGAGATCCGTATCCATATGTAGCTTTTATAGAGCATAATAGATGTAGGTACTTTACGTATTCATACAGCAATAACTTAGGCTGTTTAAAAATAGATTTATAATATTTCGTAAGGACTAACAAATGATAAACAAATTTAAAAAATAATAACACCTACCTCTTGATTCCATCCCATGTAGTGTGATACCGCGGGATCCATATGCTCCGCCATGACACTCATCCAGTGTACCAGCCCTTGTGCCCCTTGGCCACCCATGCCTCCTCCTTGGGGCCCGGCGGGGCTTCCACCGGTTTGTGACGTGTCCCATCCAAAAGCTTTCTGAAAAAGAAAAAAATCAAATTAAATAAAACAATTTTGATACATTTATACATTTAATTTCCCAGAAACATGTTAAGGTAGGATCATATAGGGTGTAACAAATTCGCTTATCACCATGGGGATCTTGGAAGCTGCAAGATATACGAAGCAACGTTGCGGATTTAGTAACCTATTAAAAACGCTAACGAATTTTGTGTCGTTGTTGAGCGTCTTCAAAAAACTAAAATGTTCAAAAATCTTTATTGTCTTCTTCTGACTGAAATAAATTTTACATACTCATGGCTATTTTTTCTGACCCCAAGAGATGATATCCTTAGATTTCATACAAGATATTTTGCAGTGAAGGGTTGGTTCTTCATAAATTTATATTTTTTAAGCGTGTACCTATATTTTTTAATTCAATTTTTAGAAGCTTTCTATCTCTAAAAATCAATAATATTCCACACTTCTCGAAACATTACACGTCCATTGGTTTTGAGAGATCGAAAGCTCCTAAATACAGGTTCGTATTTGAAAATATTAAATTGATGATGGTATTCATGACGAAACGTCGTATTTGAAATTTGAGGATGATACATTCAGCAGGGGTCAAATTTCTGGATTTGCGTTGCACCTTAAGAATGTACACAAAAGATAAACGAAACGCTTAAAAGTTCAAGTGTAACGGGCAAAAATCAAACCACTAAATGCCTTGAAAAGCGATTTATCTTACAGACTTCACAAAAAAAATTATAGCAAATACATAAATAGCAAGGATAAATTGATTTTTGTTGTTAAAATAAACAGAATACAAGGAAGGGTCTTTCAAAATTTAATGAAATATTTTATACTCTGTTTAAAATGGCCATATTTTTCTTAAAATATTAAGTGGTGCGTTAATTTCTTGTACCAGCGTATATGATTTCAATCCATTTATAACCAATGCCCGAGTGGGCCGGTGACAACGATGAATCCGGCGGGAAATTTAAATTAATTTTTATTTAAAAGTACTTAATAATATATTTTTAAATAATTTCTAATTAAAAATATCTATTTGCATTAAAATTGGACTAATTATAATTAAAAATATGTATTTGTAATAAGGCGTTATTGTTTGTAACTAAAAGTTCCTATTTTTAATAATAAAACGTATTTCTTTGTTTGTAATTAAAAGTATTTATTTTTATTAAAAAATTATTTTACGGATATATAACTGCAATTTTGATGGAATTATTTCTACGTTTTCCAACTTTCCAAACTTTCTACAGCTACTTCTAATTTCTAATTTACTAGTAGGTAACTTCTAAAAAAAACTGGACAAAAATGCAATTTGGATAGCGGTTGTTACAGAAAATATCAACAGTGATAGCCAGCTTTTTGGTGAAATTCCACTTCCATGAAAAGGAGAAAAAAAATGCAAAAACTTGTTTTTTACGATGCAGATAACTGTCCGTAGATGACACCAAAGGCATTTACATCACCCACGGAGGGGAGCATGAGTGATGAAGCTGCATTTCCACTTTCATCAAACGATTTCCCGAACTTGAGAGCTCAAAAGCATCAAATATTAGCACTTAATTCCCAATATTTTGGCAGCTCAATTCGACGGGTCGGAGGATCCTTAGGAAGCATTCCGGACATCCGACCTTATGAGGACAGGAAATATCCGTCATATTTTTAACTGTAAAATTAGAAATCGTCTTTCAAAATATATGAGTCTTATTTCCGGACACCCTGTAAACAAAAACTGATATTTTCTTTAGAAAGCATATCTTCATTAGGAGCAAGGAGTGTTTTTTGTGTTCTATACTTAGATAATTTTTGCCACAACAGGAACGATTTATCTCGATATCTCCCATAGAATCAGCAGAAACCATTTGCTTATCGCTTGAAACGTCCAATTCTCGGATCCTGACCCATTTTTACATCCTCAAATCGATTTAAATGTGATTTCAGGCAAGAAAAACTAATTACTCACTATAAAAACTATTCGCATTAATATGTAATAAGTAAAATTTTATGTCGAAATTTGCCATAAAATCCACCAGAAGTTGCCCTTAAGCACCAATGTTCATATTTTTAACCCATTTTTCCAGCCTCAAACCTTTTCGATGACATTTTAGGCAATTGAATGTATAAATCTACATATTTTAATGTACAGATTGTTCGGTTATATTTTGAACGGTGTTTACACGCTTTATTTTTAGAGATATAGAAAAATGGTAAATACAAAAGCTTTAGGATTTTGTCCGAGTCGCCACGATTCGTCATCCTTGAATATACAGGGTGTGCCATGTAGCAGTGGTAAATACCAACTTTGTAATTTTAAATGGAACACCCTGTATATTATTGCATATTTGGATTTTGCGGAGAATTCTAGACATATTTCATGAATAATGTCCTATACATATCTCCAACTGTTTTTGAAATATTGACAGTTGAGAATCGACCATTTACCAAGTTTGATAGCCTGTAAAATCTAAACGGCTAAAGATAGAGCAAAATGGTTTGCACTTTCCTAACTTGGATTTCCATAAGCTATCGTTTGACATTAACTTTAGATTTAACCAGAGATTAAGTTTAACCGGAATTTCTTAACCTCTGGTTAAATTTAAAAAATAGTGTCAAAAGATAGCTTATAAAACCCCAAGATAGGAAAGTGCAAACCATTTTGCTCTATCTTTAGCCGTTTAGATTTTACAGGCAATCAAACTTGGTAAATGGTCGATTTCAACTGTCAATATTTCAAAAACAGTTGGAGATAGGTATAGGACATTATTCATGAAATATGTCTAGAATTATCCGTAAAATCCAAATATGCAATAATATACAGGGTGTTCCATTTAAAATAACAAAGTTGATATTTACCACTGCTACATGGCACACACTGTATATTCAAGGATGACGAATCTTGGCGGTTAAGACAAAATCCTAAAACTTTTGTATTTACCATTTTTAGGCTTGTAGACTCTGTTCAAAATATAACCGAACACCCTGTACAGGGCAACATTTTCTTGGACATGTCTATTTTTCATTTTTGTTGTGGCCTGACATACCATTTTTTAAGGTTACGTATTATATTGTATAGATTTTCGAGGAAACCAAATCTATTGAACGATTTGGAAATATATACGGGTGTTATTTCAGAAAAATTCAAGATGGCGTCGTACTTGTCAAAGTGGTAGCTGACAACATTTTGGATATCAGAATCGGCTCCCTCAAAAAAAGCTATATGGGAACCCGTTTTTCGTTTAGAATATTTTTCAACAATCGAAAATTTCAACACTCTGTATATTGAAAATCCAAGTGATACCAAAGTGCCGACAACCTTTGCATTTCTAAACTCAGCTCAGAAATATCTATCGAACGCTTTGAAAATATATATATGATTTCCCAATTAAGAAAAATCCAAGATGGCGTCGCATCTGTCAATTTAACAGCTGACAAATACATTTGACACCCTTTCTAAAATCTAGTAGGAAAATAAATTGCTAATCGAGTATACAACCCCCAATCTTTAAAGCGTTGCAGATCTCCAGATTCCATCTCATATGATTTTTTTGTCTCATTCTAATGTAATGTCTAACTCTTTTTACCCCCAAATTTTACGATCGAAAGGCTTCCAATTATCCAGCCAGATTTTAATTGTAATTTTTTAAACTATTCCATTATACATATTATATTCTAAATTAAATATCAAGGACTCTTACTACAGCGTGCTCAATCTCCGGATTTTACCCTCTCTGAAATTTGTCTTCCTTTTTTACTAATTTAATATCCTGCTTTTTTAATCGCAGTGTCTCGAGCTAGAATGGTCTGTTAGGTCTTCAGATTGGACCTCACTTTAAATGTTTCTTTTTTTGCGATTACATAAATATTAGATATCAATTCAATGTTTTAGCCTATTATCCTGCTTACCCTCAGCATCAGTATGCCAGATCTCCAGATTTGAACTCACTTCAAACATTTCTTTGTTTGTAATGGCATATTATGTTTCAATTTAATATCCTAATCGAGTATTCAGCCGTTTTACTACAGCATCCCTATCTTTATCCATCTCCGGATTCGAACTCATTAAAAAAGTTCTTTTATGGCATATGTGCTTTAATTTAATGTCCAGCTCTTCTTACCCTGCTTGACAATTATCCAAATTTGAACTGCAATTGTTTAATATATTCTAATCTAAGATTTAAGCCTCTCAGTCCAACGTGCTCGATTTCCGAATTTGACATCCATCTGCCTGCGATTAAAACCGCAATGTCTCGAACTTTAAAAATCTTGAGGTGGAATGGCCTGTTTGGTCTCCAGATTTGACCTCACTTGAAATATTTCTTTTTGTGCGATTACACAAGTATTAAATATTAATTTAATTTACCGCTTACTTTTCATTTCTAAAGCTTTGCAATAAAATGGCTTGCTAAATTATCGAATATTTGTCACGCTTACCCTCAGCATCTCCAGATTTAATCTCATTTGAAACATTTCATTTCTTATAATTGCATATTATGTTTCAATTTAATACCTTCATCGAGTATACAGCCCTTTTACTACAACAACTTCATCTTTAAAGCGTTGCGGTATAATGGCCCGCCAGATCTCCGGACCCGATCTGACTTGAAATTTTTCTTTTATCTCATATCTAATGTGTTTTAATTTAATGACCAACTCTTCTTATCCCCAAGTCTTACTGTAATGATAACGATTTGAACTGCAATCTTTTTTAACGGTTCCATTATATATTCTAATTTAATATCTAGGCCTGTTATTCGAGCGGATTTAACTGCCATTGAAATTTGTCTTTCTGTTTTTACGATTATATATTCTGTAATTTAATATACTGCCGTGTTAATCGTAGTGTTTCAACCTTTAGATGTTTGGTCTCCATATTAGACCTCACTTGAAATATTTTCTTCGATTACATACATATTAAGTTTCAGTTTATCGTTTCTTCATACCTCCATCTCTAAAACTTTGCAATAAATATCCTGCCAAATCTCTGGATCTAACCTGACTTGAAATATGTACACACGTTCTAATTTAATATTTATCCTGCTTACTCTAAGCCAATCATCTTTGAAACCTTGTGATAGACTGACCTGCCAGATCTCCAGATTTGACCTTACGTCATCTCAAAATATTGGAAGATGTATTTCTTCAAATTTCCCATAATGTATCGAATGCACAGCTTCGAAATCTGCCATAAAATCCGATAGATCACTAAAAAATTTCCACGTTTTTCTATCTTGACCCATTTTTTCCAGCTTCAAACCATTTTCAATTAAAGGCATAAATCTACATATTTATCCTAAACATCACGTCAAAATATTGGAAGACGTATTTCTTCAAATTTCCCATAATGTGTCAATCTATTCATCTATTCAGACCAGAGCTGGGCAATACCCGGGTAAAAATACTTAAAAATGTACTCGAGTAAATTTTTTGAGTACCCGATACCCGGTACTCAGTACATTAGAATCAATTGTACTCGGTACCCGGTTCCTCAAATACTCTCTATTAGTACCCGATACCCGCATCACATATTCGAGTACATTATTCTCGGGTACTTGAACAAGATTGATCTTGTCTGAATTTGCCGAGTTTGTTGTAATCGGTTTATTAGTTATTAAGCAGTTACACGACAACATTCGGCGGACGAGATCACCACTACAAGTAACAGTGAGAACAACAGGTTGTGTGTTGAACTGGAACACCGACATTGCTCGTATCGTATTCGTAAATCGTATATTTGTTGCTTTTTCAGGTTACAGGCGTTATTATAATAATATATAGGTAAGTAAGAGATTTATCTAAACTGGTCGAGTGGTCGCGTCGTCGTGTCAAAAAAGAACGGGACACCTACTTTTTGCATTAGTTTTAATTGTATATATCTTTAAAACTAAGTCAACGATTTTAATGAATTTTCGAAAATTTGGAAAGCTGCTAGGTTTGCCAAGCGTCTCGCTTTTAGCGGGATTGCCCGCTTTTAATACCCAACGTCCCGCGCTTCTTGCTTTAACACTCGACGTTTTACAGGGAGAGGATTGTGTAATAGATACTTACTGCCGAGTCTTCTTTCTTTAAGACATAAATGGGAAAAATGAAAGCTCCAGTGTATGAGTTCCAATTGTAAATTAATTTTAAGAACATGTATGGATAGCTTAAATAGAAGGTGTTCAGACATACTTAATTTGACGTCTGAGCCTGCAATTATTTTTGCAGTTGTTCATCCCAAATTTAAGTTGCGATGGTTTAATGTTTTAAAAACCCCAAAATATTCTCTGGACGCTATCAAGAAGTTGGTAATCAGAGCCGCGGAACAACTCATATTTATTGACGATGATGATAGCGAATATGGAGGTTCTAGCGATACAACACCTGATTACTTCTTTGATTTTAATGAATCCGAATCTGAAACATCTAAGCACATTATGTTATATGAATACCTCTCAACCTGCCACTGAAAAGGAAGCAGTGAAAACATCAAAAATTGAGCTACAGCTATACAAATATCTTGATGACAAAAGGAGCGGAATAAATATCTTGAACGATTACCCAATAATAAAAAAAAATATTTTTGAGGTATAATACTAGTTTACCTTCGTCTGCACCAGTGGAGCGATTATTTTCTTTTGCGTCAATATTGAACAGTCCACGGCGAAATGCTCTCAGCGATTCGAGTTTTGAGAAATTGGTGATAATGAAGGCCAATAAAGTAACGCAATAAGGAAACACTTATCAGCTGGTATTTTTAGGATTATCTTTTTGTTTTGTTTTTCAGCTATTCTATAATATTATAAACTATTTTTCTAAAATATTTTGTTTATTTTGCTTTGCATAACCCAAACAAAGATTTTAGGCAAATGTACTTTAAAAGTACCCGGATAGTTCGGGTACTTATACTCTGGGTACTGTACTCCGAGTACTTTTTAGCAACTAAAGTACTCTGTACTCTGTACTCGTTCCTTAATTATCACATGTACCCGGTACCCGGTACTCGAGTACATTTTTGCAGTACCCGGCACAGCTCTGATTCAGACTAGTAAAATTTCTGAAATATTATAAACATTGGATTTTTTTGCGATTTTCCACATGTTTCAATTTAATCTGGATTTTCTCGTATTTACCGATCCCGCACGGAAAATTGTTACAGAACATTCTTATTGCAGAATTGACGAGGTTTCGGTTTTCCAGTAATGAAATATTAAGTGGTAACGTGTCGTGTCAAAACCCTAAATGGCGAAAAGTTTAATTTCAACTAGCTCACTTTGTATAAAGAGCATCATCATTTCCAAAGCGATTTCAAATACAGTTTTTAGCGTAGATTCTTGGTCAAACAATCGGAATTCTGTCAAAAGGTGCCTAGAAAATTTCAATAAAATTATTTAATTTTTTCGACAGTTATCGTATATCAAAGGGGAATTTTGAAAAATTTCAGATTTCTTGCCTAAAACGTGCCAAATCCCACTTTCCACTCACAGCCGTTTTCGTGATACATAAGACTGAAACATGGTAACTGAAAACGCTCCACCGACTGTTTCTCTCTCTCGCTTAGCTGACTGACTTTACTCGAATGAACGTCACATATCCCAGCGCGACAGCTGAGTCTTATTCACTACACAGGACAGAGTGTGCTGAATGCGCCTAAAGAAGTTTTCACTTCAATTATTTAACTTATCATAACTTTAATAGATGCTGACACTTGACGGATTAGTGGACAACACTGATAAAAATGTGGAAAAAAACCTTAATAAATATTTATTTGCTTAAAAAAAATATATAGTTAGATTAAATAAAATTTCTTCAATTTAAATAATTGGGCGTGTTTGATTTTTGGTTATTTCTTTGCCTTGTGATAGCAAGACTTTTTTCCATTTTAAACACATATTTATTCGCTTTAAAGCTTTAAAGATACGAAACCTCTCCAATATTTAAAACAATTAAGGGTTGCTTTAAATTAAGGATTGTGAATATTGGACCGAATATTATTGTTTCATCCGAGTCTCATGCAACTCGTTGGCAGTTGCGCGGCCGCGTCTACGCTCTAGGCTGCCACTCCTTCAGTCCCCGTCTCGTGCCCTCAGTTCAGTTTCATTTCTGCTGCCATCCTATAGGGAGATTTTATAGTTATTCGCCCAAGGTTGCCATTTTTTTAAAATATTTGTGATGGAAAATACATTAATTACGTGGGGCTTGGGTCATTTGTGCCTCATTTCAAGGTAAGTTACGTTTTTATTATATTACTTAGCTAGCTACATAATTAACCGTTTGTAAAAAAGCGTTCTCTCATAATCAAAATGGCGTGAATTTTACTAGTAATTAAAAATTATTGTTTTCTGCTGTTACTAGCTAGCAATGCTGATGAATTCACGCGATATACGCCTACAATAGTGCATAACAGTACGCCTAGGCAGTTTGGCGTACGATCTTGATTGAGTATTTTTTGCTTTTTACGTTGTAGAAGTTCAATGGCGTCCTTTCCGTTCTTGTACCTACATAATATAATATGAATTAATAGGTATTTCAAAGCTCTATTTATTCAATCTGAATAAATAAATGGTTGATCCATGGAAGTACAGTTTTGAAACAAATCGTTTTTTATTTCGATAAAATCTAGTATTTAAAGAAAATAATTAATTTAGTTAAATTAATAAGATATACTTTTAAACAATGTAGCAGTCTATTCAAACAATAGTCACAACTGTTTTGTTTCTATTAATTTTTGGTTTAGTTATTGTTGTTTTATTTTTAGATCAAAATATTGATGACATCGAAGTTTTACGTAGCCTGATGAAAATCGATTTAAATGTCGTTACTAACAATAGAATCGGTGACAATCTTGTGCCATTTCCGTTCAATGCTCATTATACTGGATCTGGACAGGTAGTTGTATGTCTTATTAGTTTAATTAAGTAAAATGTAAATGCCTTTCACTATTTTTATACGATAACATTTTTATGGACTTTAGAATTTTAGTAGTTTTTATAAAAACTAGTGAGTTACCATTAAAATTAATAATTAGTAAATTTTATTTCATAATATGTTTATGTTCCTGTCAATTATTTAGAAAAAAGAAGTTTTTAGTTTATTATAATCATTTTTTTCATTACAAAAGTGATTTAACTTTCAAAATCAGTGATAGGCAGAGACAAAATAATCTGATTATATTTTTTATTTATATTTTGGGAATACTCGTTTTGTTCTTTGTTTTTAATACCTTTGAATAAAAATATTTCTTAGATATCCCTTTTAAACTTTTATTTTATTTATTGTGGACAACTGTTCCTGTCATGAATTTGGTAATTAAAAGTTAAGTGTTCTGACATGCCTTTACAAATCAGTGGGTTAGATAGGGTTAGGATTTTGGATTCTTTACCAATTAGAAGAAAACAAAGACATATGGTTTATTTCAGCTAAAACGTGAAACCTAAATACGTCTTAAGAATAATAACAGTGTTTTTTATTTGCTAATGAAACCGACTTCTTATCGCTCATCTAACTGAATGTGAATAAATAGTCCTTTTAGAAAGATCAACACACAATGGCCACAATTTCTTATTTATTTAAGTCAGCACCACACAAACAGTAAACATTGAACAGTACTAAACGCAATTATTTAAAATAAATAAACAATTATTTATTACAAATGCAAGATTTTCATAACTAAATAATTTGCTTATTTGAATCAAATTAATCAAATTTTTATTTCAAATAAAAATAAGGCTTGAGCAAATAAAAATTATTTGATTCAAATAAGAGAAATTATTTCGTACAAATACCCAAAACATTGATTTAAATAACCGACCTATTTAAATTAAAACATGATGCTTTTGAAACAAATATACCTCAGATTTCAATAAAAACACAAAGGTTTTAGAAAATATACTGTTTATATTTGTTCCAAAAGCTTTGTGTTTTAATTTAAATAGGTCGGGTATTTAAACTAATGTTTTGAGTATTTGTACGAAATAATTTCTCTTATTTGAATCAAAATAATTTTATTTGTTTTAAGGTTATTTTTGTTTGATGTGAACAAGATTGTAAAATCATATTGTTTGATCGGAGTAAATATTTATTTCGAACAAAGAAAATGTTAAAAATAAATCAAATAAATATAATTTTTTATTCAAACAAATATTGGTTTGGCCATTATCAAACAAATATTTGCTTGAACAAACTCCATTTTTTTATCAAATTAATTGTTTTTTCAGTGAAATGAGAGATGAAAATAAACAGCTCAAAATGGCAGTACCTGATGCATATCTTTCCAAAATTTTTAAACTATATTATGCAGTATAAAAATTGTTTTCTCTATGTTAATGCTTCGATAACGAAACAAAAATGCAAATAAAAACAAAATCTTATTGTAATCTTACCTGATCAAAATCCCTATCCTTTCCGAAAAACATATTCTTGTAAACATTATTCTTGTCGTCTCCGTTGCTGCTGGCCATCACCGCTTTCGCCAACAAAGTTTTGTAAAACTGAGTCGGCAACAAAAGTTGGTTGTTGTTGTAGCTGTCCAGTTTATTCATGATTTCGTTGTATTTCAACGCCGGCTTGTACAAACTCAAACTTGTCTCGTTATTGTTACCGACCGTGCCGCAAGAATCACTAGAGTCGGAACTATCCATCGCCGCTTCCGGAATTGGGCGGATACCTGTCATTTTCGAACCGAAAAGTTGCTTGAACATCGAAACCGACAGTTTTAGGCGGGGACCTAATACCTCAAAACGAACATTTTTATTTCACCTCTAAGTTTGCTGGTATATATTTATGGGTATAACGCCTTGCTATACTATAAATTCCTTACTTTGTGATTACAACAATTAGATAATTATACTTCACACTAGAATATAATAATAAAATATTAAGCTTTTTCCT
>MU183625.1:122909-142135 GCA_016904865.1 Pissodes strobi | reverse complement strand
GCCAGGTGGGCCACTATATTTCTTAGCTGCTCTCTGTATTAAGAATAGTAGGTCCGTAATTATTGTGCCTTGAACTTAGTATGTTGACAAAAATACCGTTTGAAACCTAATGTTATTTTCACTCAGAGTGACGTAATTTATGGAACATCAACATAGGGCGGGAAGAGCGGAATTCAATTCAATTCAAACTCAAATCAAATGAACAAAATGTTGATTGGTACAAATTTTGTTCATTTAATTTGGGTTTGAAGAGTGATACAAAAATGCATCTTTTTAAATGCTTCGGCTTACAGAATTGCGCTCTTGTAGATGTCCGGCTCATTCATCATTTTTCCCGTCCTCCATCCTTGCTCTTCACTCATTCAGTTTAAATTTATTATTATGTTCAAGCAGCGTAGATGCTTTTATTCTGGACTCATAAACGTTGAATGGACTTAGGAATAATTGAAACAACGTTGGTCTTCTCCGCATATTTATTTGCCCTCCCCTGCATTTTGTTAGTCTTTTTGCCCTATGAAAGAGCTTGATGGCATTATGTGTCAATCCTTTTGTAAGGTCTTTGATCTATGATGATAGTCCACGTGGTCGCATTCCTTCGAATCTGCTTTCGACGATTAGCATTTCTAATGAATGCGCCCTTCTAACAATTAACCTGGAGGATTTATTGATTTTTTTGTGTCACTAATCGAAGCATGCTTGAGGAACTTCATCTAGTATCACTGGGAATTGGACTTGAAATGAACCTAACCAAAACAAAGCTTCTGAGTAAAGAAAACGTCCAGGTAACTGTTAACGACCAATCCCTAGAAGCTGTCTCTGAATATATTTACTTGGGTCACAAAATTCAGCTTGAAAAAGAAAACCAAGTTTCCTAAATCTCAAGAAGAATAGGCCTCTCCTGGGCGGTTTTCGGCAAACTGGGATTTATCCTTAAATCTTGCGAGTTCCCTATAAACCTAAAAAGAAAAGTGTTTGAGTCCTACGTGATGCCGGTGCTCACATACGGACTTGAGACAATCAATTACTCGCAAATCTGCCAATAAACTGCAAACCACCCTGTGAGCAATGGAAAGGGCTATACTTGGAATCACTCTAGGGGATGAAATCCGCAACGAGGAAATTTGCAGAAGAACTAAAGTGACAGATATACTGAGGTTTGTGGCACAACTGAAATGGAGATGGCATGGCCATATAGCAAGGCAGAACGACCAAAGGTGGCATTTAGGGTCTTAACTTGGCGCCCGAGAGAAACAAAACGGAGCATTGCTAGACCCCAGAGGCGACGGCGTGACGATATTCAATATTTTGCAGGAAGGACTGGATTCAGCCTGCTAGGGATAGAAGAGCATGACTTTGGAAGATGTCTACATCCAGGAGTGGACAAACACGGACTGAAAAGAAGAAGAAGAAGAATCGAATTTCCACTAGTAGTTCCTCTAGTATGGACACGCTAGTTCTATGGGCTGTCCAGGATATATAGCAGGTGGCTGTGTTTTTCCCATCCTTGCTCTTCATTCATTCGATAAAAATTATTGTGTTCAAGCACCATCAATATCCTTATTCTGGACTCATGAACGATGAATGGACTTAGGGCAATGTTGGACTTCTCCACATATTTATTTCGCCTATATGCAGTTTATGTCAAAGCCTCTTGTCAACCTTTTTGCCCTACGTTAGAGCTTAGTGGCATCATGTGCCAATCAATCCCTTTGATAGTTTCTCTTCAGGTGAACCTATTTCACCACTCACCCATCTCTTTCGGGTCGCATGCCTTCGATTGGTCTTTCTAGCAATTTGCCTAAAGGATTTATTGGTTTGGGGTGACTATTGTATTCAAGCACCATCTTTATTCTGGACTCATGAACGTTGAATGTTCATCTTCAGGTGATTCTGTGTTGTGTCATATGTAAGGCCTTTGGCAGGCTGACTTGCTCTTTTGCGTTACATTCCTTCGATTAGCCTTTGCAGCCCTCCTAGCACTTTGCCCAAAGTATAATTTTAGGATTTATTGGTTTATTTGTGTGACTAATCAAATTTCTACAAGTAGATCTTCTACTATGGATACGATATTTCTATGGACTCTCCAGGATATTCGAATATGTCGCTGCCCAGATCTCGAATACATTTCGTTTTAAAATTACCCGAGTATGTCTTATTCATTCTTGACTTTAGCTATAGCGTTCTCGTAGAGTTGCTTTACTAAGTAGACCAGGTGGGTGGAGTTTCCATTTCAAACGTAATAGTCTCTTAGGGATTCGCACCCAACAGTGTGGAAAGCTTTTGAATAGTCGAAAAAACGTTTCTTATACTCGCCCCCCTTTGGTGAGCATTTAAAATCTGTTCTTTGGTGCCCCTTCCACATACCGATCATGTTCGTCTGATAATTATGGCATAGTCAGGATAGTTAGGAACATTTCCTTGCATGTAGAATTAAGGCTATGGGTCTGGAAGTTACCAAGAGGGCCAATACAGCGGGCCCTGACATCATTATGGCAGGATCGACCATTCCTTCATCCTCGTCAATCGGACTGCTGGGTGTCTCGGTCAACAGCAATATGTCATGGCATGACCATGTTGTTAACATCGCAAAATCAGCCTCCCAGATGCTTGGTGCGCTATTTCGCAACAAAAAACTCTATACACCGCAGCAGTTGCTCTTGCTGTACAAAGCGCAAATAAGACCGTGCTTAGAATATTGCTCACATATCTGGGGTGCCGCACCAAAGCACACCCTAAAGCTGCTGGATTCCATTCAGAAGAGAGCTGTGCGTCTCGTCGGCGACCCGGAGTTGACCCGGAATCTGGATAGTCTGGAACACCGCAGACATGTGGCCGAGATATCTCTGTTTTACAGATACTTTCACGGCAGATGCTCCCAGGATTTGGCCCGCATCATCCCGCCCCTGACAACTCCTGTCAGACACTCACGACAGACGGCAGGAGCGCACCAGTTCGTCGTACAACTAGAAACACCTAGAACATCGCTTTACAAGAACTCCTTTGTCTGACGCACTGCATCACTGTGGAACTCACTTCCAGGACATCTGTTTCCCACTAATTACAACCTACAACTGTTCAAGAACCGTGTCAATCAATCAACATTTTCGCACACACACCGCTCGTCGAGCGCCATAGAAACTTTCTTGAAGATTAGAACAAAAATGCACTTGCACCATTCATCCAGCCATTTACTGGCCTGCCAAATTTCTTTCCATGGTACGTACATGATGTTTAAACCAATCTTTTCCAATGTCTCCAATATTTTAGTAGTAATTATCCTCCAAAAGTTTTTCTATTCTTTAACTCATTGATGGCACTTTCTAGTTCACTTTTAAGTTAGAATGTTAACTGAATGGCCCATATAATTCGTTAAAAATTTTGTGTTCAAAGTGTAAATTCAAGTGGCAATTCTCTGACTATATTAAACAATTTTCTGGTCTCGTGGCAGTTGGCATGTTGATCTATTCCTTTGAAAATATCGTTATCTGTTTTCGTTTTAGGAAAATTCATCGAGAAAAATTCACAACCACTCCTACTCATTTTTTATATTAGTTTAGCTAACCCCAACTCAATTAGTTTAGTTGGTAGAAACAGTATGCGGTAATGTGCAATTGATCTTCTCAGACTTTGCCCAGGTACAGGTCTGGGAGACTGGGAGAATGGCCAGAAACACAAATGGTTAGGTTTTTTTGGTTAGTTTGGTTACGCCATATTTCCTTTTTCAACCTTAACCTCGGTACCCTGTCTGTTTGTCAACGGAGGGTTTGTCTTGGGTTAGTTTCGGTTAAGTTTTTATTGGCTGAAATTCCGGAGAATTGAGTCGAGCAGAGGCCAATGCATGAAAAGTGTTCTAAAATTTAAAGACGAAATATTTGTCAGTGGGAGGTTAGTTTTGGTTCACTTTCGGTTAATTTTTGTTGGATGAGTCCCCGAAGCGAAGCATGAAGCGTTTTATTATTCTAAAACGAAACGTTTAATGGTGATCGTGGTGATTTGCGGTAGAGGTGAATTGCGGACTGTTAATTTATTCCTAAAATTTTATATCTAACTTAATCTGAGTAATTACCTACTCTTGTTTCATAAGTGGATGTTGATTGGGCATTGGCAGTATTCTCCTTCGTTCTACAAATTGCATGGTCTTATTGTGACATCCAATGTGGCTGTGATTCTAAACTTGTTCAAATAAACCGAAATAAGGCATGCTAAGTCCAATCTCTTGCGGTTCCCAAGTTGCTGTGGACCTTCGGTTAAATTTGGAGCAATGCTTCTGGATTTAGGCGTGAGGATTTCTTAGAAAACTCAGACTTTTCAGAGTAAAATACGCTTTTGATGATCCTCATCTTTATGTTACGGGAACTTGAGCTATTTATTCATCCAAGTCGAGAATCGACGTGCGTGATGTTTGAAAATAGTGTTCGTTACTGAGAAGTTGTTATCTACAGCGATTTGAATTAGTCTTCTTGCTTCCATTTTGTATTCAACCAATGTGCAACGTAGTTGATCCTCCTCCTTGGTACTGCCAACTGTCCTTAGAAGGTACTTGCTGTAATACGGTTTTGTTTAATTGGGACAGCTATAGATTTTTTTTTAATTCCTTTTTATTATCAGTAGAATGTAAAGGTATCCCATTATTCATTTGAAGTATTAACGGTCAAATAAATTAAATATTTTTTCGAGTTTCTTTTAAAATACTCCTTAACTCTTCTCCCTCGTACAATCCAAAACGTATCGTTTAGAGCAATCAAATGTTTCCAACGAACCCTTGTATTTTGTAATTGCACTAGTGGTTTGCATATCGCACTTGGGCACATAATTTATTGTCAAGTATTTTAAAGATCGGTTCAGACAATGCTGGATTTGGCCGCATATTTATTTTGCCCGGATTTATGCAAGCCATCTATAACAAAGGGATTTCAACGTACTTTATTCTTTTGGTGTGCGAAAAACCGGAATTGCGAATAAAGGGGTCAACTAGATCATGAGAAGATTCTACTAATTTTGTGTTGTGTCTATGAGAAAGAAATAAGTGCAAAAAGTGTTAGAAATACATACAATTAGATTTAGATAGAAAAGGGGTTGTCTGGTTTGGCAAGTTTTGCTTAGTTCACACAGGTGGTCAACTGGCATGCATTTAGGCATTGAAATATCTGCAAAAAGAATTTTAAATCCAATAACAATATCTCCAGCACAAGCATATTTAGGATAAGGCAATTATACAAAAATTTATCTCTGCATGCTTGAAAGAAACGTTGAGAGTGTATACGTTAAGATAATATCCAGCATCCATCCATAATGCGGCACTCGGAGAAAAAAAAATTAAAATAAAGCCAGAAGGTGTGGTGGAGTGAAGAAATTGAGAATTAAGCAAAATAAAAAAGCAAGTTCTACAACGACACACAGATGTACAAATAAAAATATTAATTTATATTTAAATAAAAGAAAAAATCGTGGCAATGGCAATGCTGGGGATTGAAGTTATTATAATTCAAAAGCAAAAAAAAAACATAAATTATATACTTATTGAGATAAAGGGCGGATTAATCTAATGTCACATGTGCCTTTACATTTACAGATACCGCAGTAGGTACTTTATTTATCTTGACGCTAACACGTGAATTTAAAAGAAAACAATGAGACGCTAGAAAAACATAAGGAGAAATTTTTTTTGAAAAACGGTTTATTAATCAAACACACCAATCAGAAAGCGTGAATGAAAATATGTTAAGCTACGCTACCTCACCTTCCCGTGATGCACCCTGCTCTTACGAACGAGGCTCTGACGACCGAGACACGACGGTATAACCGTTTTATTGAGATTAAGAAAATGAAACCCTCAAGAAACAAAAATGGAAACCGAAAAATCAATACGACCCTCAGTCTCCGGCCGCCTGCCGATCTATCTCTATGGCAGCGGACAAAACGAAGGGCAGGCAGAGGGTGCAAGAATCTCCGGAGTATTCTAGGCTGCCATCGAAAACGACCAAACCAAGGACAAAGAAGAAACACTGGACGGTTTCTAGTAGGAACATACAACACTATCAAGTGAGAAGCTGATCGAAATGGAGGAAGAGCTCTCAGGAATAAAATGGGATATTGTAAGGCTGAGCGAGGTAAGAAGAAGAGGAGAAGAACAGATCACTCGGGTCATTTGTTTCATTACAACGAAGAAACCGACTCAAGCACGTGTAGTGTTAGATTTATAGTTAACAAAAGGCTCGTCAAAGATATTACCCAGATCACTAGCATCAGTACCAGAGTTGTGTACTTGAACGTGAAACTCAACAGCAGATATACTTTGAAGATCATACAAAGAGGAAATGGAAGAGTTTTATGAAGACATAGTCAAAGCATATCAAGAAACCCCCTCAAGGTTTAATATTTTGATGGGGGGCCTTCAATGCAAAACTTGGGCAACGACAAGTTCTCAAAGGGTTATTGGTCCACACGGATATGGCGAGCGAAATGAAAGAGGACAAAGGCTTCTAGAATTCTCAATGCAGTATAATATATGCAATGAACTCCTTCTTCAGAAAATCTCCACAACGAAAATGAACGTGGATAAGCCCTGACGGAGCTACTATAAACGAGATTGACTATATAATGATAGAGGGACCATCAAGAATTTATCTGTGCTTAACAGCTTCTTAATCGACAGCAATCATAGGTTGATGAAAGCAAGCGTGGTCATAAATACAAAGAACGAGCGGCGAAAACTGATAACCCAAATCATCAACCCCAAATGGACAGAGGTCAAAAATATTACCATATATCAGGAAGAGATTCAGAAGGACCCGTTAGGGAAGAACTTATTTGGTCAATCCGATGTTGATGACATTCTGACTGATACATTAAGAAACGCACCAGAGCAACATAGTATCAAAAGAACGGAAGGTCCAGAAAAGCTCACTATAGAAACAAAAAAATTGATGAAAAGACGACGAAAGATGATAGGAAAACATAATGAAAATCTTGATGAATGGAGAACTTAATAAATCCATCTCCTCATCTATAAGGAGAGATACACGAAGTTACAATTCTAGAGATATTAAAGCAGTGATAGAAGTGAAGAGAAGTCTGAAAGTTCTGAGGAGAAATATGAATCCTGGCTCAAAAAACATTACGAAGTTAAAGAACGAAGAAGGCAAAATCACTACAAATAGGGACGAAATTCTCAATATTTTGGCAGATTTCTATAATATACTTTACAAACACCCAGGACATCGAGATACGAACATACCCCATGTACAGAATGAGGGATCTGAAGTTATACCAGATATAGCAACCATTGAGATTGAACATGCACTTAGACAAATGAAGAACAGTAGAGCACCGGGTGACGATGGAATAGTGATAGAAGCAATCAGATCGGGAGGAAGATGTGTCCGGCGAGCTCTTAGTTAAATGTTCACAGAATGCTTTTTACAGGGTGTAACCTCGACCAAGTGGCATAATGCTGATATTGTTGTCCTTCATAAGAAGGATGATACCACTGACCTGGGCAATTACCGCTCTATTAATTAATAATAAATTAGATGCATATTAGACCAAAGACCAAGGCTGGTTTTCGTAAAGGGTTTGGAACAAACGACCATCTTCAGGTAATAAAAATATTAAGTGAGAAAATCATAGAATACAACAAACCCCTAATTCTAATATTTATCGATTATCAGAAAGCCTTTGACATCAAGTTAAAATGTTGGAAGCCTTGGCAGCATGTAGAATTAACCACAGATATATATGCTCATGGAAAATATCTATGAAACAGCAACGGCTAGTGTTAGGGCACATTCCGACACAATCTCACCCAAGCTTTTCACAACTCTGCTGGCGTCAGTATGTAAGAAAGTCAATTGGGACTCATCAGGTGTCAACATTGATGGCGAACAGGTACGCAGATGATATAGTATTAATCATGGATAGAACAGACGATGCATATAACTCAAACTCACCAATGCCTTCAGATGAATCTCACAAAAACCAGCTATATGATGAACCGAATCATAACCAAGAATCTTATGGTAAATAACACTCCACTAGAGCAGGTCTCATCGTATAAATATCTGGGTCATGAAATAAAATCAGTAGAGACAACCAACACATGAGCTTAAGAGAAGTATTGGTTTGGCCTGGGTCGCATTTGGGAGGCTCGGATAGATCTTCAGGTCCAGTATCCTGGTGTGCTTAAAGCGTAAGATTTTTGACGAGTGTGTTCTGTCGGTCCTGACGAGCGGCGCCGGCGCCGAGACATTTACCCTTCCTTACTATGCAATCGGCAAATAAAATCAGAATTGTACAAAGAAAAATAGAAAGATCTATGCTGGCAATATCTTTGCTCGATCGGATTCCTAGTAATGTAATAAGACAACGCACAGGCCTTATGGGTGCGGTGACAAGGATGGGTCAATTAAAATGGAACTGGGCGGCTCAAGTGGAGATAATTATCAGATGGACGATGAACGAAAAGAATTGTCGAATGAAGACCCCGAGAAGAAGCGTACCGAAATCGAGGACGTCCTCCAACGAGATGGGCGGACGATCTTAAGAGTGAAGACCAACTGGATACAAGCAGCCCAAGATCGATGAAATTGGGCAGAGTTACGGGAGGCCTATGTTCAGCAGTAGACTAGATGATGGCTGTGTAATGATGATGAATGACACTAAGTAAACTTTATATTATTATATTACATGACATAATAGGCGCGATTTGAAGTCAAAGTCAATATCTCGAGACGTTTTTTAATTGAAGCCTTCTGAGGAAAAATTTTTATTTTTACTTTCGGTCGTACAAAAAATAATACATTTACTTTATAAATTCATAACTGTCATTTCACCACAAATAATTCACATAATTTAGATGTGCGAATAAATGGGTCAACCAGATCATGAGAAACGTCTATGAATTTAGTATCTATGAGAACCAGTGCAAAAACTGTAGGAAACATGTATACACGACTAGATTTAGAGCGAAAAGGGTCGGGTATCAGGTTTTCCGACTTTACTTAATTAAAACAGATGTCACCCGTTAATATTCATCTGAGTTATGATAAAAACAAACGCATACAGGTTTGGAAAAAGATTATGGCAAAACTAAAATATAATAATCAATCTGTGTGGGAATCAAAACTTCACCCCTCTCTGCTATCTCCTAAACGAACTAGTTTTATAGAGAAAAACGTTTATCTGCAATATTAGAAAAATTTTAATTTCCGGAAACTATTATCCAATAAGTATGCTATAATTTAGTTTTTGAGTTCCATGAAAATTTTGAATAGTTTAGGTGGCGCATTTAAATTCAAAACAGGGCAGGTGGTTTTCATATTTTTAACCCGGAGGTTTTGAATGCACTGTATATTCGGCACCAGAACTGGAGGGCTTTTTAAAGCTTCTTCGACAAATTCATTAAGTGTATCTGAACGTGTATCGCTCTCATTAAGAGAGATAATTTTGTTTTGAACATTAGCTTTGATTACTTTCTGGAGTATTTTTACGTTTAGACTTTCGTCAACAGAGCCTAACATTTCTTCTTAATGATAATCATTTCCTAGATTAGATTTCGCCTCTTCAGAAGTTTTTATAGAATTTATTATATTTTCTAATTCTCCTTCTTTCTGCGCATTTCTAAGACTTTCGTAGGGACAGCAGATGTTGTTAACCCCAGTTGAAAGGAAATTTCAAAAAGTGCTTTATAATAATTACAGAGTGATGCGCTTTATTTTTCATCAATTGAATAAACCTTAGTTCTTTAGCCCAAAGCGATGCTTATCACATGGATGCAAATCCATGTAATAAGCATATTTTCGGCGTCTTCACATGCACGTTCCAGATTGCCTAGTTTGTCCGTGGACCAGCCTTAAATCTGACCATAACTGTTTCAAATTTTCAATTCGGCGATTTACAAATTCCCTGCCATTGTCCGACTGCAGTACCGTCGGGACACCCAATAAAGAAAAAATATCTAATAATTGATCGGCAACCTGCTCTGATTTTTTGATCGTAAAGCTTTTAACACCAGAAATGTTGTTAAATGGTCTTGGTCAACCAACACGAGTTTATATCCATCTTGATGAGATCGATCAGGTCAACTTGACAGCGAGAATTCAGCTCTTGGATCAATAGAGGTTTCACTAAAATTCTTTTCTTTCATGTTTTTGTTTTTGCAAACATGGCTCACAGACTGATAAAAATATATTAACATCTTTATACGCAATATTCTTATATTTTCTTATTAATTCCTTGATTATTGGATCTCGACCACCATTACCTATAGATAGATGTATCAATGTTATTCAATATTTCAAAAAGTTCTTCATCGTGAACGAAATAAAAAATTCCGGAATGTTCTCCAAAGGAAGCTATTATTCTTTCCCAACCACCCACTTGAAGCACATCATGGGTTTATAGTCACTAGGTTCCTAACTTATTTTTTGTTTGGCACTCCTTAACTTAAATGTTTGCTTGTAGGTTTCTCCAGAATTCTGAAATATATATAAGGATCCACTTTTAAAGCTATACCTACCCCGTCGAACAAACTTTTCTTTAGATCGTGTAAAAAAAAAATCAGTGCTTAGAACACTGAGTTCGGCTGCAGCTTTGTTACGTACCTGAGACCCTATACTAAAAAAAAAAAATTCAGAATAGAGCGAAAGTTATTTTCAGACAGACTAACCCTCGGAAACACCTGTAATCATGTTTGACCACAATCTTCAAATAAACTTACCCCTTGTCTATATACGAAATCCCAAATAAAAACCCCTAGGCAAGGGGGATGAGCTTTTTTTGAATGCCATAAAAAGTAAAGAGTTTCATGACCCCGGCAGAATACACTGACCTCGACAAAAAATTTAAATGATAAATGCTTGTGCGTAACCCCTGATAAGTAACAAATCACGTTAATGAATACATATATTATACCCTGAAGCTAGAAGCAATGTTGACCCCTATGTTAATCCAGTGCAAAAGGTTAATGAAAAAAACACAAAGTTTATTATTATATTATGTTCGATTTTAGGTATATTAATAATTTATTTAGGTGCATTGAGGCATTAGTTTTTACGGTAATGGGTGAATTACACCATATACATACATGTACTCTATTAAGGGAATAATACACTTTCGGACTACTTCCATCAGGTTGATGTGAATGATTGTAAATGAACGACCTAAACACAAGAAGCAAGTTCATCCTTTGTAGCTTGGAATGGACAAAATTGTGAGTCGCTTTTGACAATTTGAAGAACGCAAAATTATCCAAATATTTACTGACAATATTAAAAGGAGACAAAATTTCAACATTGTTCCACTTCTTGGAGTATTTACTGGAGAAATAAAAATAAATACTAACTTTCAATTAAAAAGATATATATTTCAGTAGATATAATTTCTGAACATTTTTTAGGCGTAGATAGGTATTACAGTTAATAAAATCTAGTAGGAAGCGAAATTAGATTCGTGGTGCAACTCAAAAAAATATTTTCCAGAAGGTAACAAACAAACTAGTTTTTGATAATTCTCATTCTAGGTGCCTTCGCTTCTTCCGCAGACTTAGAAATAATGCTTACTTATTCATTTATGAGCCTTTCAACATTACATCAGATCATCTTGAATGACGGACGGTCTGGAAAGGTTCATACTTGACTACAAACTGTCATCAAAAGTCATAACCTATGAGATAGTGAAATCGTCAATTGCAACTTTTTCCCATTTTAGGTCTCCGGAGGAAGACACTGTGTTTCCGGCGCTCCCTAATCCTCTTTCTATTGGGTCTATTTAAATCTTGCCCTGCCCTAAGCTATATACCAGTTGCCTGACGAGCAGTATGAGTGGTTTTTAGGAATAAAAATCACCCTTACTGAGGACTACTCCGGCGAAATCACAGTCTCCAATTGGTCTCTATACAATGGAGAAAATAGTAGACCACCAAAGGGAAGTGGATTTAGTAGGGACACCAATCCATACCCAACAATATGCTTACCAGGCGGGAAAGTCCATGGGAATGGCTCTCCATCACCAAGTGAAGAGAGTGGTTGACCATGGAAAATACACGCTGGGGGACTGATACACGGCTCCAAAACGGTTAGTGATGTTGAGGCGGGGGTGTACGGACAAACCGTAGGGATGAGACTTGTTTTCATCCTTGGGACTTAAGCAGCCGTGTTCCAGGCTGAAATGTAGGCAATCCTTAAATGCGAGTATGAGAACCTGTTAAGAGCCTTCAGAGTGAAGGATATCTATATTTGCTCGGAGAGCAGGGCTATTCTGTCTAATAAAGTTCATTCTGCGCTGCCATGGCTGGACAAGAATCCATGGCAGATTAATCTAGGTATGAGGCAGGCTAAGCTATTCTTGTGAGACCCAGAGCTTTGTAGCATGACGACCTACTAGCTCTGAAGCGAGGGGACACGAGAATTGTGACAGGGCTCCTCACAAGGCACTTTCGCCTGAACAAGCATTTGCACCTCAGGTCGTAGAAAGCTCAGAAAAACCCTATATAACGTTCAATGGGAAGACCGAATCAGATGAAGTTAAAAGCTAAGCTATCGCATTTTTGGAAAAAAAAAATTGTTCAAATAATTTTATCAGTTCCCTGTAGCAATGCTTACGTGAACAAAATTTTTACCTATGGAATGATAACAGAGACACACTGGCAGCAGAACTTTGCATAAGTTCCAACAGCCAGCTCTCCTTTTCAGAATTGTATTCATCATTAAGTAGCAAATCAGAACTTATTAAATATACAAAATCAAACACCTTTTTAAATTTGTGTATAGTATGTTTGATTTACTAGTTTACTTATTAGTATTTTTTTAAAATAAAGTCTTTGTTAAAATTTTCATTTAGTTTTTTCTTCATTAAAAAAAAATAATTGTTTTTAAAATTTTAGCAATGTTTCCCGAGGTCCCAAAAAATGTTCGCCTGCAGCCCAAAGACCAGGTTTCTCTTGTCAAAAAGGCGGCAAACTTTGCAGCCACGCATTTTCTAAAAACGGTTACGTTATGCAAGAAAATCCGTTACGATTTAAAGGCCGTTTCCAGATTTTTTTTCCTCAAGAATAATACGGTCAAACTTCTGGAACGTTGCAACTGAAAAGCCGTTTCAAATGACAGCAACATTCTGGCCAATGAAAACAGGCTATAACAGACGATAAACCACCATCCTTACAACAATGAATATGGTATGACCAGTCTAGATTTGGCAATAATTATTCGGTTCCCATAAAAGCACAATCAAAATTGCTAATGCCCTTTTTTAAACTGAACAAGTTTAACCGATTCCTTGCAAGTCTGGTTCGCGCCCTTACGGGGCCCGCAAACTCATCATTCCATTTAATTTGCAAAATATCTCAGATAATTCTATTATTGCGATGACTGGACACCGGGTTTTAATTAGACTTACAAAACCTGCTGGCGATATCTAACCCTCTCATATATAAATCTAGCGTTACATGTTTGCCAAAGTTTTTGCACTAGTTCTCATAGATAGTCTTTTATATCTGTTCGAATCTTCTCATGACCCCTTTGACACGTCCTACGTGCAAAACCGGCTTTTTGCACGTGCATTAGGCTTGTCTAGGAACTCCTAAAATTACGTTAAAGCAAACTTATTAAAATTGCATAGAACATAAAGACGGTTAGCGGCATCCTTTCAACGTCATTAGCATTTGGTTAAGGCGTAAAATTTTATTCTGGGTGTACGATTTGAAGCCAATAAAGAATGAAATGCCTAAAACAGTGTAAAAAATGAAGCGGTTGCTGTTACGTTGAGTACAAGGATATTGGCTGATATGACTAGAACTAAGCGAACCCGTATTTTCCATAAATTTTACACTACAAATATCTACCCAACAAAATTCAATGGCTACAACACCTCAATGAAGATGGCTTTAATCCCAATTTCGGTAGTAACTTTTCTTAATTTTTCCTCACCTTACCATAGCTAGGAATTACAAGCAGATATTATATTTGAACTTTAAATGCGTAGCTTACATCGCAAATAACTATCGCAGTCGCTCTAAAATAGATTTAACACCATTTAGAGTTAGAGCAAAGTAATGCAAATTATTATGTACAATTAGCACATAAAAAAATTAATCAAGTGGGGAAATAGCCTAATAATAAAGGATTTGATTGTTTTAATGATTGCATAATGAAACAAACTGGGCCCACTTAAAACGTATAATAATTAACACAGATAACCATTCACACAAACATCACCACTCTACCTAGTTCTTCTGCTTCTTTTTTATAATACATGACATATTACAACCATTTTGCTAAGTAGTAATGATAAGCTACTTAGAGTTGATCTTGTCATTTTTCCACTTGTAGGACTCACACAATACACTTCTTGAATTTTCAAATATCTGTTACCATTTCCAATTTAATTATTTCTTTTAAACCTGAAAAACCTATATGCCTATAGCGTCTATGCAATTTCATAAATTAATTCTTACAATTTTCAACTTTCAAGCGATCAGACATTTCAGACAGATCATCTCATTTTCCTGTTCCAATTACTATACCAGTTTCATCAAACAACTTCATTTTTCAAAAATTACTCTGACATATGACGCATCATAATTTTTTCCTTAATGGAGCATAAAACTGATCCTTTCCTTCCCTACATTACTAATAGCTTCTATGTTACCGACACCCATGACTAATAAAAAATTGTTACGCTTTGCAACAGCAATTTTTATAGGTTCCTTCAATATCAACGGGTCAGAAAAATAAGATTTTCCATTTACCAGGTGATCAGTGCTACCAGAATTGATACATAATGTTAATATATCTTTCGACATACTTTTTATATCAGGTTTTATCTCACTTAAAAAGCAAACACTTCCATCTGTATTTAAATCACTTTCTATATATCAGTTTCACTTGTATTTCGGACAAAATTACTTCTATAAGAATTAATTATTCCATTAACATTAGTAAATCTACCCTTATCTCGGAAGTTGATTCACTCATTGTTTCTCCAATTTCTATTCCAAAAATCATATATCTGCTCTGAAACCATCTTACAGTCTTAAAATATCCCAATTCGCCATACCTAAAACATTCACCTTTATGCTGCTCGAATGGAAAGCATATAAGCGAATATCTGATACCTGAGTTTATTTATCTTTATTTTCAGTAAATAATCTCTTCTATACCATTATTAATATACAGATTAGGAGTATTCGTATTCGTACACGAGAGTCGCCCCAGATGGGGCCCCTACTTCGATCCTCGGTCTTTTGTGGCTCACATCTGTGGTTTCCACTAGGCCAGAGGCTCGATCCTTGTCATGAAGTCGATTAGCTTTCTGGGGTAGATAGTTTTCAAATCTACAAGTTGAGAAATTCCAAACACTGCTTATCTGGTTCTTTCTTTTGCTGGACAGAAGCATAAAACATGCTCAATTACTTCTGCGTCCTCCAAGCACAAGCGGCATTCCGTTTCTTCGGAAAGCCCTATCTATTTCATGTGGCTTCTTAGGCGACAATGGTCAGTGTATATGCTAACGCCTGTACCTGCTGTCGGCCAAGTTGAAGAAGTTGTCTAGTTCGCACTCCTAATGGCAGATAGAGTGCCATCTTTGAATGAGTTACGCCCGGTAACTCTCAATTTGTCTACAAATTGCTATTATGTCCACCTGGAGAGGGCTTCTTAGCTGTGTTGTAAGCCATTCCCAGTATGAAGGCCGTTGCGGCCGCATCTTTCGCAATATTATTAGCTCTCTCGTTGCCTTCATATCCTGTATGTTCAAGTTTTCAGATCAGTGTAAGTTTATTTTCTCTACCTAGCTTGGTGAATAAGAAGTTCCTGGCAGTTCCGTACTGCCTTGGATGAACAGTGGCTAGATTGAAGCCCTTTTAAAGCCGCTTGACTGTCCGAGAATATTTTGATTGACTTGCTTTCCAGTTTCTATCGATGAGCCAATGTGCACTCATATCAATGGCTTGAACTTCAGCCTGAAAAATGGTTGTATGTTTGCCTAGGGAACATTTAAGCTCAACCTTACTATTTTTATTCCATGCAGCGGCTCTTGTACCATCATTGGTCTAGGAGCCGTCAGTAAACCTATACTACTCTCTGTTGTTCTCAGATGTATCGAGTTTTTTGAACCTTCGTTCCTCTCTGGAGGAAGGATGTCATAGGTATGGAAATAGTTAGTTTTGGTAGGCATAACATCTGATGGTAGACCCAACACACTGTCCCGCTGATTAATTTTTTTCCGCCTGTTGGGCACCATGATGATTAGAAGTAGATTAAGAGTAGTTTCTGTCATTGTCACTAATATCTCATATGATTTGGGTAAATTTAGCAAAATGATAGAAATCAAGTCTTGATCAGTTATTTATGCATCTGAATACTTCAGTTGTCTGACAAATACCTTCATTATTTCTTTCAAAATTCACTCCGATACTCTTTTTTTCCACTCTCAGTTACAAAAATTGTTCTCAATATTTACGCACTCACACACTTTGCTGGTTTGAGCCATTATCATTATAAATCTTTTATCCAACACATGTCAGTTTTAAGTATCATTATTCATGTCATTTTAAACTATCAAATTACACACTAGTGAGTTATAAACCATAACCCACTAGTGGGTTATAATTTATAACTCACGCTCTTTTTTTAAGTACCTACTATTTATTTTCAATATTATTACAGGTATTTAAATTAACATTAATATTAAATGAAACAGTCATTGTTTTGGATGAACTGGATATTGTTATATTTTCCATGTCTCCATTGGAAGTTGAGTGCATTTGTTCCACCTGGCCGTTGTTTGATATTTTGCTGATCCCTTGAATTTTCTCCGCAATTTTAATTTTGTTTTGAATGGATTCTTCGATATAGCCCTCCGCTACCGATGAGGATTTCCATCCTCCATGGCGCTTAAGTGTTGTCAGGCTGGCCCCGGCATTAACTAGCAGGGTAGCGGAAGATCTTCTCAAACAATGTCCGGTGTACAGTTCTTGATTTTCAAGGTTTAAGTAAGCAGCAATTTTGAAGGGTATTTTTGACATAGTATTGATACCCACACACTGACTTGTACATTTGCCATTTTTATAAAAGACAAAAAAGCGGCTGTGACCGGTATTTTTTGGTCTTAATGAAATGTATTTTTTGCACAAACCAACTGGGTTTAATGGAAATCCTTACTCAAGAATAGTAAAACTTCTTGATTTTTTAGTTTTTGTATCGGGCAAAACAACGAAAATATAATTACTTTTGTCTTGAATATTTTCAATTTTTAAATGTGTTAGCTCATCGCATCTACAAGCCCCGGCAATACCCATAATCAAAGCTACTTTCATTAGTAGAAGTTCACTATCAGGAGCCTAACCCAAAAACTGTTGTATTTCATTTCTTTCCAATGTTTTGGACTTCTTGGGTTTGTATTCTTGAGATTTGCTTTTTAAAAAACTAATTAGTTTGCCCAATTTTTAAATGTCGATTTTCTTGTAGAGATGAAGTGTCGAGCGAAGCATGGAATATTTAGTCCATAGAGACGATGGAGATAATTTTTTCTGTAGATGCAAAAAATAGGCCAGCAAAACGTTTTCATTAATACCTTTTATCTTTCTTGAATCCATCCATTTCTCAAGAACTTTGTACTCCTTGTCATAAGAATCTCGAGATTTTTCTGGTAGTACTTGCATTGCCGCTTCTTCCGCTTCGGTAATAATGTTTTCGGGCACATAATTTTCATCAATTTCATCCATTTTCTCAAATTGATAAATGCTTTTGGGAATAATAGCGGCGTTCGTTAATGTCATCTTTTTCCTCGATTTGCTCTAACATTTTGACAGGCACGTGACTTGGATTTTCCTTTTAAATACCTACAGAGACCTCGTCACTGTCAAATTTTCAGAGCAAATCGAAGAGAAAGATGACATTAACGAACGCCGCTAATATAATCTGACAATAAATGCCAAAATTTGTTTAATAAACAAGTCCCCAACAACCAGAAACAGGTAAAACAAGCCGCTAAACTAGCATGTCAAAAGTCAGTCATAGTCTGACACTTTATTGCACTAAAGCAGGTTCCACACTGAAATACCTTAGACAAAAAAATAATACACACTTAAACCAACACAAAATAATGGTGTTGGATAAAACTTTCTATGCCACTCGTGTGTTATGTTTTAAAAGTCACTTGAGAAATTATACCACTCGGCCTTACGGTCTCGTGGCTTATTTTCAACATAACACACTAGTACCATAAATAACTATTTTTAATTTAATTTCGTTTATTGACTTGTCTTTTCCCGCCAACCTGTCAACATTCCGGCTAATTTTACCTGTTACCGTATAGCTTCAATTACTACTTTTTATCACTATATTCCCCTTTCTTCTTAGGCTCCTTTTAATTTTATTTTTCACTTCACATTATCATGATCAACTTTAGCATGGTCTGGGCCCATAACAAGTTATTATGTTTATAAAATGAAACGCGCTGCGTCAAGTTCAAACGTATAATAAACAAATACATTTACAGATAACCATTAACACAAACAAACATCATCAATCTACCAACTTATTCTTCTTCTTTTATTACACATGGCATATTACAAACCTTTTGCCAAGAAGTAACTACTTACAGACAGGCCATGATAGCGTATAATGTAACATTGGCCACCAAAACTAATGAAACTGACTTGTTGAAGCATGACCAAAGAATTTACCATAACTATCATTAAAATATGATCAACGTCACACCTATCGGAAAAGTCAGAGTACTCTAAGTTGTTCCTCATTCCCATAGTTTTTTATGTTTGGCACACACTAACTGGTGTTTCGTTTGGCACAACTCTGGGCGGGATCATAAGTTCCAGCTCGTACGAACACCTACCGTAGTAGAGAGATACGTCCGCCACTTCTCTTCGATGTTCAAGGCAAGGCTATCGAGGTCTTTAGTCAAATCTAGGTCCTCCGCAAGGCGGACTGGTCTCCTCTGTATGAAGTCCAATAGCTTGAGCAAGTGTTTAGGTGCCGAGCTCCGCACATGGGAATAGTATTCCAGAGATGGTCTTATATTGGCCTTATAGAGCAATAAGAGCTGATAAAGTGTATACAACTTTTTTGCTCTATAGTGTTTCTAGCTCTTGAGCTGCTGCCTTGGTGATATTGGTGACGTGGTTACGCCAAGACATGTTGTTTTCTACGAGGCCAGAGTCCTGCTTGAGTCTTTCTTGCGTTAAACTGGACATTGTTTTCCTCACCCCATTC
>MU183625.1:37850-107909 GCA_016904865.1 Pissodes strobi | reverse complement strand
TGGAATTAGTTGGCACTGAAAACAGCTTCATGACAAATATATTGTTTCATTTTTGAGAAAATATAATATATGTAAAACGTTGAACAAATATAAGATGTCGGTTTGGGATTTGGATTTCTTCTCATTTGTTTACTATTTTATGTAATAAGTTTTATTTGAACTAATTATTATTTATGGAAGCCTTTTTATTTATTTTTATCGGTTTGTTTGTTTTCAATCATTGCTTTGTATTTCCCTCAACCTATTGATTTGGATAGTCCTCATTGTTAATTCTGCACTTACATGTTGGTTGATAAATGTTAAATTCTGCGCCCATTTGAAATGTTTTTATTGTTTGACACTATTTCTTTTCTCATTGATTCTATAATGTTCCACTTGAAAATGCTTTTCGCTATTATAGGAAAAGCATTAAGGTGGTTAGCTCGAGCGCCACGACTGTACATTAGATCCAATAAACGATGGAAAAGGCCACTTATATTCTAACTTGGTCGAGAATCGTGCGCCTTCTAACCGAAAAAGTGCGCCAGAGTCGCCCTTAAGCCCCAACCCGTGTTATTACAAGCTGTTTTCTTTGATAACAAACTAAAAAATGAAAGAATAACAAAGCTGCTCGCCCGCCGCAGTCTAGAATATACATAGAATATACGGTATAAAGGTCTCCTGTACTTATATTGAAAACAAGCCCGCCGAGATGATTGAAAATTGAAAAATGACTGGAAAAAATGTTTGTTTTTGGGAGCGCGGAATAACACAGGTTTGTTTTTCCGCTGTTTCGCAAAAGTTTTGATGCCGCGGCCGCCACACGGTCTATCTATTTGACCGGAAGGATTATTTTTGTTTTCGGGTTGCGTTTGACAGAAATTGATTTACAAATCGACGCAAAGATTTTTTTAATGGCATTAGTTTCGCTTGATAGACGTAATCGGAAAATTGTTTTCGTGGGAAGCAAAATTGAAACGAATTATGCCGATGTTGTTACGTGATGAGCTATGCGGCAATTATTCGGTACTCAATTTATCGGGAAATAGTGAATACGTAGATTATATATTTAACTTTTCGGAGCAGAAATGTTTTCAGCCTTAAAATGATGATATTTTCAACATTTAATAGACCAAGTAAAACAGATTATCAAGCAAACAAGTTTTGTTTAATATGGACAACAGGATATATATGGCGGCCCAAAATAAAAGAGCCCCTTTTTAGTTTAATTGGTTTATTACTCTTTAAACGTTTTCGTTGAACGTGATATTCTTTAGCTCAGAAAATTGCCTAACTGATTAGATAATTAAAAAAGTTAAGCAAGGGGTAATCGTCGGCACTTCAAAAAAATACTTTCTTTCAGTTAATTTAAAGAAATTCCCCTATAAGACTTCATTTTCTTCAAAAATAATTTTTCCACCTCCTTTTTGTTAACACAAATCTAACCTGGCACTTAGCTTCATTACAATTAGTCATAAAACCTATTTTGTAACGTAACGGTAAAGCTACATCTTTAAGTTCTGATTGCTTTCAACAACTGCCTCCCATCTTTCGGAATAACAATAATTTTACGATGCCAACCCAAATAAATTTTTACGCAGGAAATTTATTATAGTCGCGGAATTAAAATTTTGTTTGTATACATTTACAGGTTAATGTCTTCTTTTCTTTTATTGGCAATCTGGACTTTATATCTTGCGTGTTTTAGAAGGTTCGGGCATAATAAATCATTTAAATATCAGTAATAATAGAAAAGTAATAAAATATTTATGCTAAATAGATAATTCAAATATTTATCACAAAGAAAAGAATACAAAATCGAGATCATATTTAATGTCAAATATACACAAATACTTACACGCGTCAAAAGTAAAAAGACAAAAGCCTGGGCACATACCCACAAATTGACATTTAAAAAATGTTACATTGCATCAAAATTACAAAACATTGAAGTTAAAATTCAAGAATTCTTCAAAAGAATAAAAGGCATTATCTAATAAAATTTGTTTCATTTTACCCCTAAAGTTATTTTCCAGGCTGCTGTTTGATACTTTTTGGCAAATGGTTAAAAAAGTTGATTCCCAAATATTGGGCCGTTTCGACACCTCTCCAGGCGGGAATGTTCTGGTATAAAGTTATTTTTGTTTCTGGTATCGTGACTGTGGACTTCTGTATGTTCCACTATTGGATTTAACATGTTGTGTCAAGCTAGCCAGAATGTACTGGGATGGGAAAGTCATGATGCCAAGGGCAGTAAAGGCCTGTCTACAGTCCTCCCTGAATCTCAATCCCGACAAAACCCGCACAGCCTTCCTTTGGAGGCCAAAAATACGCTTTGACTTGGTTAAGTGACCCCAAGCCAACAGAGCATAAGACATTATTGAGTGGAACAGAGCGAAATAGGCAGTTCTAAGTACAGGAACATTAACACGCTCGCCTAGACGTTTCAGTGAAAACAGACCGCTTCCAAGCTTCTTGGAAATTTGCTTAATCTGGGTATGCCCCTTAAGTTCCTGATCGATCACCATACACAGGAATCCCACGTGTGATGCTCCATCATTAACGTCACCCATGGGTGTAAGTGAAAATACTAAATGCTGTCTTTGCTTGATTCAGAAGCAGCCTGCTGGCACTAAACCAGTCCTCAGCCACCGACCGTGCCACCCCCAGCTCCCTAGTAGTTTCTTCCAAGGTGCTCTCTGAAAGGGAAGTGGTGGTATCGTCCGCAAAGAGCGTGTATGTAGCCCTCGTATCACCAAAGGGCAGATCATTGATGTAAATCAAGAAAAGTATTGGACCCAGGACTGACGCTTGGGAAACTCCGATATTTAGTGCACTGCGCGAGCGCCATAGGATCTCCCTTTAGTGTGTGTGCCACTGCCATAAAAAAAAAAAAAAAAAAGTCTCAGCAGACGTCAACCTTTCCCCCCCCCCACAACTTCAGACCTATTCTGTAATTAAGATTTTAAAAGACACACTATTTGTAAAATTGAAATATGTAAGCTTTTGTAGTAGGAGACTGTGGATGACACAGTCAAAGACTTTGCTCAGATCACAAAAAAGGACAACTCTATATTCCATATCCACAAAGGAGTCAAGAATCTTGTCCGGCAGATCCAAATTCCCAACACAGTGTTTTTCTTCTTACGAAATCCAAACTGACCATCCGCAAAACAGCCGTTATCCTCTAAGAAATTCACCATTCGAAGGGCCATGCACTTCTCAACAATTTTTGAAATTATCGGTAATAAACTCATCACCCTTTTTGAAAATCGGTATAACCATTGCCCTTTTCAGTATATCTATGAAGATGTTTTCCCTAAAGCACAACACACAACACAAAACAATGCATAGATTTAATACTTTAAAGCGACACCATATTTCCCAACTAATAGCTTTAAAAGCTTATACAGCAGTAAAATGATATTTTTGGTTGGAAAGTTTTGGGGTAGTTTTGATTTTCTCGTGAAAAAACATTAACTTGTGATTTTGCTATTAGACACACCTTACACATCGTGTGAGCGCTCTTCTTTAGAGACACAGTTCTTGGTCTCTTTCTTCGGCCCCTTCTTCGTCTATTTCAACGCTGTCACCCGAGTCGGGGTCTCGACGTCTTCACATAACCCGTTGCATGTTGTAGGGCAATAAAGACCTCTCTTCCTGCATCAACAATTTCGCAGTTTACAAGAAATACGCTGAAGTATTTAGTCCGGTGCTAGTTTGGACGTGGTTGCAACGCGGACAAGACCACTCTCTGTTTTTACCACCACCATGGGTCTGTTTGTTGTTCATTGAATATGGTTTGTCCAGATAACCATTGTTGAACCTGAAAGGAAACTCTCAGTGAACGTTCTCGTGCTATTGTAAGATGATGATACATAATGCCTGTACCTCAAATCGTTTAAACTAGCCTCTCGGCCTTTCACACACAAAGACATGAGAAACCTGTTGTTGCCTGTTGGAGCAATCCCTTTCTGGTGAGCTTGAGGATCTTTGAAAGCCTCAGTAACTGCTATCAAGTCATTGTTCCTTTACTGGCCTATGAAAAATGTCAAGGTCGGAAGAAATTCAAATACGTACAAGAGGAAATTATGTTTGTCCAAAATTTATATACAATGTGATTTTGGAAATCCTTCTTTTTAGGACTGGAGATGGTGGTCTACATTGTGTATAGTAATTTAAAACTAGGAGGAATTTACTAAATGATCTTTTAATAATAAATTAGAGTTTTGGAGTGAAAAAGGTGGGTTTTTGGGGAGACAAATAAAATACAACAATTTTCAACTAACGCTTGAGCTCAAACGGTTCGTCCTGCAAAAAAATTAAAGGATGTAATTCATAGAAACTTTTATGTAAGTACTTTGGAACAGGGACGTTTTTCCGAAAAAGTTGATGATTCTCGCGTTATAACCAAAATACTGCCAAAACAACCATTTTCTTATCTTTGATATCCAGGTTGGTTCAATTTTATACCACGAATCTTTTATCTTCTTTATTTGTGTAGGATTATATTTTCAAATATATTCAATCAGATTGGCATTTGGACTTCTAGAGGGCCAAGGTAGAAATAAAATATAGTTTCCCTCATCCAGTTGTTTACCGAAGGAAGCGTTAACATTTTGAAGAATGTTTATACAAGCTTCAGCATTTAATCTTCCTTGAATGCGGTTGCACATTCCGAGCACTGTGGCAGTCATGTTTCCTCACACATTGGCCGACCTACCGTATATTTGAGTATATTTTTCCTCCTATCATGTAATTACTATAACATGATTGCAAAATTTCTTCATTGCCTTTTTCCAAAATATTCCATCGCATGCTTTTTATCAATATGAATTAAAAATGGCCCTTTAGTAACAGCTCTGTTTTCAGTTCTGACCTTTTAGTTATAGGATTTCTTGTCGTTCTTACTATGCCAGTTTGATTTGGTAGGTACACCTTCACTGCTGAATCAAATGTATTGTTTTGTAAAACAACTATTAAATTATTACCTGCCATTAGTTTTTGAAAATCTTCTTCTGCTACCTACAGCCTTTCTGTTCAATCCCCGATATTTTCTCATTCACAATTTGAGATGGTGCTTATTGGTTTTTCAACTTCGTCAGCTAATCTTCATATAAGAACGCTTTCTGCAAATATAGTAAGCATAAACTCATTGACTTTGCAGATATTTTATAAAATAAATAAAATGTAGTTCTCAAAACTGATGACATTAACAACTACAGTAACAAACTTTGAAATATATTAGGAAAAAAGATGCCCGGAATTCCATTAAAATAAATTTATTTCAGCGTACATTATTCATATAAAAAGATAAAGGTACAATTCAAAATTCTCACTTTCTTTATTTTCATAATTTCATATTTGCTCCCCTGTCTCTTTACTTAAAATCAGATTAGCTATTAGTAAATATCTAACAAAAATTCTGAATTATAATTAATTAACATTAACTCCTTTCTTTACTTTACTGAATTTAATAAAATTTTCTTTTAGTTCAACTATCCGCTTCTCCGTTCACACTCAATACCATGTTACTTTACTTTTGCAATTCTCTCAAATTCATTTCACCAGGAATATTCGTCACCAACGGGAGAGACGCTACAGCTTCTACGTCTTGAGCTTTCAAATTTAAATTGCGTCTCGAAAATCAATAGGTTTTGAAATAATCGATAAAATATTTGCAGGCGTTTTCCATAAACCACCATATCTCAGAAACTAACAGGAATTTAACAACACTGTAAGCGGATCTTGAATGAGCATAAAAAAAGACAACTTTTCTCTAATTTAACCGACCTCGTAGCTCTTACCGTTTTGGAGATAGCCATAGTGGCAGCACCTGTAGAGAGAGAGAGAAAAGTTCATGGGCGTGCTGAAAGCAATTTATAACAAAATTTCTATCAAAAACTAAACTAAACCTAATAAAAAAAGTCCCTGTCTTTCTCTAACACATTAAGTTCTTTTAGAAAGTGCCAATAATATGAATTTTACGATCATTTGTTTTGAGACATCGAAAGCTCTTAAAATATGAAATCAAAATCCAGGACCGTATTTAAAAAAACAAGTTGTTGATGGTAGCCCGAATGTGAACTGTCGGATATGAAATTTGAAGATTCCATGTTGTAAAGCGAAAAAAAACATATAAACCTTCAAATTTAAATTGCGTTTCGAAAATCAATAGATTTTGAATTAATCGATGAAATATTGAGGCATTTTTCATAAATCATCTTGTATCTCAGAAATTGACAGTAGTTTGACAACACTGTAAACGGATCTGGAATGGGCATAAATAAAGGCAAAAATCATAGTCGTCATTAAAAAATTAATAACTCCTAAAATAGAAGAGATATGAACCATTTGAAAAATTACTTTTTAAATAAAAGCTCAATAAGTAAAATAATGTAGAGTAACGAATTTTTAAAAGCACTTATTCAAATTATTGATCCCTGACAAAATACATGGCATTCTGTATACGAAGGTCTTTAAGAAATTCAAATTTGAGCAATGGATCTATACACTCCTGAAACCGCTTGCTCTATTCGCTTTTACTTTTAAAAATATTCACGTTCAAAAGGGGGCGAAAAATTAACCCAAATTACTTGGGGAATTTTGACCGCTATGTGCATCTCATCTTATTGCTTTCGCAAGGTTTCTTGAAGGAAATGAGCAAATATTCAAACTATTTTTTGTTCCCAATCATATTAAATTTGAAAGCATCAGCCATCAAAATTAAAACGAAAATAATTTTAGATTTTGGTCCCAAGCGGTAATTTCGCTTCGCCATTTACACGTTTTACAAAAGCTGCTCCGTAACTTATTATATAACACCCGAAATATCAAACGGTCTACTTTCCACCTCCACCCCGTAGGGCCGCCTTAAAACACCTGTCTGCCTCACCTCCGCCCGTTGTTGTCACATCATTTTTCGGCGTGCTCCCCGGAGCGGCGCCCCTCTCTCCCTCCCATCGTTATTCGGGGGGACCATAAAAAATTCATGGCAAGTGCCGAACCGGGGCCCAGACGCCTCGCTTTTTTCCGACGTGGAAATCGATACAGAAAAACGCCGCCCCTCCGCCGCCACGACCTTTTTCGGTTCTTGACCTATATCGGTCACAGAAAAATTACTGCCAAAGGAGATTTTCGGCGCTCTACCCGGGCCCGCCACCATCTCGATCTATTATTATTAATTGAAACTCTCCGAGATTTTGCAGATGGCGGCTTCTTATATTAGATTATTTTAGAAATATTGTGGGATACGTGGTTATGTGGTTATTAACATGCTGAAATGTTTCTTCAAGTTCCGTAAAATCTAAATATAAGTAACCAAAAAAAAAAAATTAATTCATGGTTACGTGGCGCAGTCGACAGGATTAATCCAATAGACGTAATTCCAAATATGTTCAAGAAAACGACAGGAGACCACACATTTCCTCCTACCTATTATTAATTTTGCTAGGATCATTAACCTCTAGTTAAGCGCAATGTGTGGATTTAATCCCTTTTTTAGATTTGTGGAGCTTTATAATGTAATGATAGTATTGGCGCAACTTCGTGTAATGTGAAGAAAACGTCTGCTGTGAGGAAGGTATGCATGTCCTTCCCATCCCCCTACTATTTTTTATATAGGGACATGAAATGCTTTACCTCATTCGCATTCCCTTCTACTCAAACAGAATACATCGATTTTATAAGTTTTTTAGGTTCCTGACCTATATCGACCCCTAAAACATTATTGCTAAAGGCGATTTCGTCGCTACCCGGGCCCGCTCAATCTCGATATATTACGGCGATTTGTCAGAGGGCGGCTAACCATTTGTCTTTTTTATGATCAATTCTATAGACACGCATTTATACGTAGGATAGGTAAGAGACTTAAAATGGCACCGGACATTTTTGATGGGCCCTTGGAAAAGGTTAAAAATGCTTATCGTTTTTTACTTTGTAACTATTTCTCATTTCGATCATTACGTCCGCCCTCCAACTAGCTTCAAGGTTATACAAACTGTCACTGTGTTGTAACGTTTGACTAGTCCTCGGACTAGTCGTATCACACATTCTCTAACGTTCAAACATTTTATAAAGTTTTGGTAGCGCGGTCACCAGTTTACACTCGAAATACAGCGTTGAATTTTCATATCAACAAAGGGGAATTTTTAAATAAACTATCGTTTCATAACCCCTGATAATTTTCGTTCGTGTCTACCTCTTTAAAAGTTCGAATGATTTTATCATACATCACAGTCACAGTCAAAGTAATAAAAGGGTGCCCCATGGAAGGGTCCTACTGCTCATGCTTTGGTCTCTGGTTGTTGACCATCTACTGATAAAACTGACTGAAGCAGGCTTTGAAGTCCAAGGTTACGCAGATGACCTAGTTATAATAATAAAAGGTAAGCATGACAACGTTCTCTCAGAACGTATACAAAGTGCACTCAGCCTTGTCAGCACACGATCTACACAGGAAATACTAAATGTCAAACCGTAGTGATTCCATTCACATAACGAAGGAAGCTGAACCTTAAAGGACCGACTTTAGGAGGGACAACGGTAGAACAACAGAATAAGAACCAATCAGAATACCGACAGAAAGAGAGGGAGCGATGCTTTGGAAGAAATTGGAAGAACGTATTGGCACAAATCCATGGCACAGGCGGTCGAGGTCATAGCGGCCGATATCGGACCTCCATTTCTGTTCGTATTCTGATTGTTTTATTATTCTGTGGTAGAACTTTTAAAAGAGGTTAAGTATCTTGGCATCGCTCTTAACCAGAAACTGACCTGAAATCCACACCTGGAAAGAACTATCAAAAAAGCAACAGAAGCGCTCTGGGCTGTCGACGACTCTTCGGTAAAACATGGGGATTAAAACCGTCCATCATCTGGTGGTCCTAGAACACTGTTGTAAAGCCTATCATAACCTACGCCTGCTTAGTGTGGTGGGTAAAAACAAAGGAAATAACACCACAGCGAAAGCTAACAAGAGTGCAAAGGCTTGCCCTGTCTGGGTATAGCTGCTGTTATGAAAACGTGCCCCACAGCAGCTCTGGAAACTCTACTTGATCTCCTTCCGTTGCACATATACATAGGAAAGGAGGCCTGGACCAGTGCGTATAGAGTCACTCATACACAAAATTGAAGTCAGGAAACCTGACTGGTCACCTTAAAATTCTGGAACACATCCAGATAGAGACGATGACCAAACCAACCGATACAATGGAAACAAAACTCCATTTTTATCGCTCCTCTAAAGTGGTAATCAAAGACCGCAATACTACAGGGGAAATACTAAAACAACTAGAGAGGGAATCACTTGTCTGGTACACAAATAGATCAAAGATGAAAGAAGGAATGGGATCCGGAGTTAACGGGCCTAGGTACCGAATCTCTGCACCTTTAGGAAACAATCCCACACTCTTTCAAGTAGAACAAAATGCTATCAATATAGCCATCTCTGAATATGCCAAAAAGGCCTAAGAGGTGCAAAGATCTATATCCTATCAGATAGTCAAGCAGCCTTAAAAGCGCTAGTATCTAACAGAATCAACTCCCGGCTAGTGTGGAATTGTCGGATGGCTGCAGATCAACTGGCAAACAGATACAGACTCACCCTAATGTGAGTACCAGGGCACTAGAATGTGGAAGGCAACGAAGGCGCTCACAGGGAATGGTGCACAGACTGCCTTTTGCGGGCCAGAACCATTCTGTGGCATCACTAGAGGGCACGTAATGAATGAACTAAGAAATTGGGAAAAAGGCGGAAATAGACACATTGGGACAATGCACCTGGACATGGCCCCTAAAGATACCACCTCAAGAAAATGGGAAAAATCACTGACTAACAATGCAGATTCTGCCAACTATCAGAGCATCTACCCTGTGAATGTCAGGCATTGACTCGCCAAAGGTTGAGGCATCTCGAAAATGCCCTTGTGGCACCTGGAGATCTACAAAAGCTCAAACCTCGAAATATTCTAAGGTTCTCGAAACTGATAGGAATTTTTGTGTAGCATAGAAAGGTATACAAAAGGTCAATTTTGTGGTCGACGTGTTGAAGGGAAAATCTTGCCGAGCGACCCCTTTACCATCATACCATACCATACCATCAAACATCTCATGAGTCCAACTATCAAAGCTTCCAACAAATTGATATATTAAAAGAGATTAAACCGCAAGTATATTGTGACGCACATCTCAATTTGAAACGTTCGACAAAGCTCTTGACTCGATGCCAATTTCACTCAAAACATGTATCAACAGGATTTCCAAAGACGCTATACGAAAACTACATTTCATCCCTGACTATAGTCATTTAGATTTTTACCGAACACGCACTTCGCACAACCCTCCGAATTTTGGGGATCGATGTAGGTCAAGAACCTGTTCGAGGCGAAGGTCGAAATTGGGGTGAAAGAACTGTCTTGTTTTTCCAGCAATATAATAAGGTAGAAGAGGCTTTAGAAGATTTATTGTATTTTAGCCTTATAGCCGAGAAATAAACAAAAATGTTACATTTTAATGAAAAAAAATTGTCGGGCAAACTCCCGAAAATGTTTAATAAGTAAACATATACATATTAATTAGAAATTTGTTACAGCTCCAAATATGACAATCTGGAAAATGGCACGATGTCTCGCAAAAAAAACGGCCAATGGGGAATTTTTATCGATACCTATAAACACCCAAATCCATAACGATCCGTTGAAACTATCAAAGTACAGTTTATTTGCTGCTTATTTATTACAAATAGTTATGACTTATTTCTTGCAATATTCCAATAAACTCGAAGCTAAATACTACTAAAAACTTCGTTTGGCGGAGAACATGGATATAAATTTTCTTTTTCGAATCGAATTCCAAATACTTCATTAAAAAAAAACGAGAATCGAACCAAGAAAACTTTTCATATATAATGACCAATAAAAGTGTTTAAGGGGTTAAATGACACTGACGTTATACAGGATCTATTTTAGCAAAAGTGGACAAGGTGGGCTCCAAAGAACTAGACATTTTTGAAAATTAATTAGTGTCAATAATGTGTGTTTATGATGATAGTAGGGACCTACTCTGACCGGATCATCAAGATCATAATGAGCTACCTAACAGACAGAAGAATTCATACGAGAACTAAAGGTAAAACATCCAAGCCTAGGACACTTGAGGCAGGAGTACCGCAGTATGTTTGGACCATCCCTGTACTCAATATTCACACATGATATCATCATTTGACGAGGCGCAAATTTCATTGTATGCTAACGATACAATGATGCAATTTGTCCACAACGACACAAGGAGGATAAGGGCTGTGCTACAGGAGGCAGCAGACGGACTCATAAACTGGAAGTTCAAGGTTAATGAGCACAAAACGCAGGCCATAATCCTCCAGAGGAGGAAAAAGGCTGCCGGACAGCACATACGGATAAACAACATCGACGTACCTTGGAACACCGAAGTCAAGTAGCTTGGAGTGTACCTAGACCGTGGCTCTTGACATGGAAAAGGCAAATCCAAGCGGCAAGAGACAAAAGCAAGCTGGCAATGGCTATATGTAAAACAAAGCCAATATCACTGAAGACTAAGCCCACTCTAAGACAATAACTAGGCCTCAACTGACACATGGTTCAACGGCCTAGGGACACGCAGCGAAAACCAGCATGAAATTGCTAAGAGTAACAGAAGGGCAGCTGGCGCAGCTTGGTGCGTTAGAAATGTTGACCTGCAATCAGACCTATAGAGTGACAACCACTAGAGGACTTTATAGTCGAAAAGGCTAGGCGCTTATTCCAAAGAGCAGAGAACCATGCCGTTAAAGAACTGAGGCAAGCAGTAGATTATAATCCAGACGACTCAATAAGACGCAGATGGGCCAAACACAAAAGACTTAAGAGTCAAATTGTGTGACCGCACAAAAGATGACCAGTGCCAAGAATCACAGAGCAGGAGTCGAGTAACGTCCAAGCCTGCTTCCGACATCTCAACTAGACGACACAAAAAACTACACGCGACGTGATCTTAGTAATTACAGTGAGGCTACAACAACCAGCACTTAATAGGAGCCAATCACGGAAGTCCTCTCCTCCGGCCTGCAATAGAGACCCCTAGGGGATTGAAGCACAGGTCGGAACATAGCTGATTTTTTAGTGGGTATGCCTATGGTGAGTCCCACACTACCTCCTTCCCAGAAGGGTGTGCGTAAGACAGCATTTTCTCAGAACACACAAAAAAGAAATATATTAAAGCGGCAATATTTTCAAATAATTGACAAAGTAAATAAATAATAAGATACATATCAACTATAATAATAAACATTAACATGCATAGCCCTAAATTTAGTAGTATTTTCTTCCAACTTTTCTCGAGGCTTTTCCTTATACTGTAAGCTATAAAAATATACGAGTCACTTTTGCTAAAGTTCGTTTCTAAATTACAGATAGTAACAAAATATCTATAGTTGATATTGAGGGTGCAAACCAGTTTACATACAATGGATTTTATTATTTCTGAAGGAAATAAATATGCCAGTGAGCACAGTTATATAACGTAATAAAATTCTAAACACTTCTTAACAAGTGTTTATATGGATAAATGATTAAAGAAAAACGGAATTTTGGACCTAAAATGATCTTTTTTTTTAACCAATTCTTAACTTAGCAAATTAGAGTTGAGAATAAGTGAAAGGTCGTCTTCTGAGTAGTCGGTCGTACTGTCGTCATTGGTATCCAGAGAAATAATTAGCGGTTTTAGCACACTGAATTATTTTCTCTTCCTTAATTATGCTTTGCTACAAAACCTTTAACTTGAGTCAAAATTAACTCTACTAGATTTAGTTCACAGTGGTAGTATCAAAGGCGAGGTACTCCAAAATTTCGTTTTGGAGCCACTTCAACACTCACATATTTTATGCAAGGGCGCTTATTTATATTAACGAATTCAATTAACTTCTTTTTAATCATACATCCTTCATATGGTATTCCTTTTGAAGAAAACCATCGTATCATACCGTTTGTTCTCCAAAAAGGAGTTGGCAGTGGTGTGCTTACCAGCTTTTTTCTATAACGATTACTTGCTGAGGAGGAATAGGATCTAGCATCTACTCAAAATATTTCTCGAAATAATCTACGTTCATTTCCATGTGATATTCACCAGTCTTCTGAGGTAACCCGCCTATTTAAAATATTATTTCATTAGACCTTATATATTCAGTTTTGGAACACCCTATATGTAAAGAAAGAAAAAGAGCAAAATAAGTCATAAATTGAAGTCGGGTTTTGCGAGGTTTTTTTCGAGGAGGTCCGAAAGCGCATCGCTCGAGAACGGGGGGAGATAGTCAAAAGCCGGCGCAGTGGACGGTTTATTTTTGGTGAATTGTTTTGCTTCTGTGTTGTAACATGTCATTACAGGTCAGTAACATGAAATTTATAATGTTGTTATTAACATAATTTGCACAAGTACCTATTTCTTTTATTCTCATGGATAGTTCATATTTGATAGCATAACATGTGTATTATGTTTAATGAAATCGTTTTATGCTGTGAATAACGCTGCTTTAAATGAAAACAAAAATGTATTATTTGCTGTCTTTTCGTGCTGGAATTTTAGTTTTAGTATGACTGTGATTGCAATAAGAGCTTTTGTGAAATTACTAACATTTTCCTACCCTGACGGGTGAATATCCTAGTTATAAATGAAATGATCATTCTAGAGATATTGGCCCAAATTGCAACTAAATAACTGGGTAGCTTCCGTCATCCAGGACCTCAGTACCTGTCAGCGGCGTCTGGCTAACTAACACCACTCTTCGGTAGTGTGGTGGTTATGACATCAGCCTAACACGCAGGAGACTCGGGTTCGATTTCCGGCCGGAGAGCTATCTCTTCAGTTTTAAATGTGCTATTACGAGTGTGGAACTACGAATTGTGGTGCGGGAGACAGTAAATTAATTAAATATTATACTAATAATGGTTATACAGCATAATTCGATTTAGGAATTTAGATCGAGGGTTTCTCTGCCGTATTCTTTCCCCTCATGAATTCCAGGCTGAGTCCGGCACGTTTTTCTCTAATAATTTGACACCTTTTCGCTAATAAATTAGGTGTATTAGGAATCTGTGGTTTAATTTACATGACGCACCTTTCCCCTCAAATTTCCCTAATTTTGTTAGGGTCGAACGCATTCTGAGTAAGTAAAATTGTGCAAGATATAATAATAACACAACGTAGATATTGGTTTTGTTTTTAATTTATGTTGACGGTCATTGGCAAAATAAAGACAAAGCACAACTTATCTCATTCAATTATATTGAACAGACCCAGATATGTTATACTACACTTCATTGACCAAAATGCTAGAAAAGCACATTCACAAAGCAATTTTGACTACCAATACCTTTCTTTATCAGAAAGCTCTTTAATTCCTGTAGATAATACTTCTCTGAAAGCTTGGCGCGATATTCTTATATTTTTATCCTGCCATATTTTGCCGATCGTATATCCCTCGTTTACTCAAATTTCTTCGAAATAACAGGTATTTACATTGTCTCTCCGATATTGTCTTACAGCTCTTAAATATCGTCTTCCCCAGCAAATAATTTCATCTTTTCCAGCAGAATTGATTTTCTACTTTGCGGAAATTTATTTTATAGGCAGAGCACCTTTACTAATTTTTATCACAGCAAAATCAGAGACGCTAGCCTTTTTCACGAATAAGCCGTTTCCCTACCTACCAAAGAATAACTATATAATTTTCTTAAGTCATTTACCGTCTAATATAGAAGGTGTGTGAGAAATAATATTTGTATGAAATGAAAAATCAGGTACTACGGCTATGTAGTAGCCGAAACATGAAAGTAAAATTGGACCTTTCTCAAATGTTCTATTACTGTTTGATTCTTAATCTTGTAGTGCCTATCCGTTTTGGATGATAGCCATCATCATGGCAATCCTCACCCTATTCACTGCAGCTGGGAACAAACCTCCTTTCGTCGGGTCAGGCCACGTCCTTAAGTTTTTCAGCCACGCTATCCTTCTCCCTCCTGGTCCTCTTCTTCCGTCGATCTTTCCTTGCAGTATTCGTTGCAATAGTTCTTATATTTGGCCGTTCCTCATGATGTTACCCAAATATTCGAGCTTTCGTGTTTTATTATCCCGATCAGCTGCTTGTCTTTCCCCACTTACTCACTCTTCTCAGCACTTCCTGATTGGTGACTTGGTCCGTCCAAGAGATACTTAGGATTCGTCGATACAATCACATCTTAAATGATTCTATTATCCTGCAAGAAACCTCTGTCAAGGTCCATGATTCAACCCCGTACAAAAGTATCGAAAAGCATAGCATCTCAGCAACCTGATTTTGGTTGGCAACAACTAACGGTTCTTCCTTCTCAATTCGGCATTTAATTTCTATTCTGGGGAGTGGTCCCATTCCTCGTTTATTGTTGTTCCGAGATACGTGTACTTTCTCATTCTTTCTATCTGTTGGTTATTCATTAAGGTTAATTACTAGTTATTTCGTATTAAGAACTTTGTAGTCGAGGCTATCTTCCGTTACTCTGTTCATGACCTCCCGGAGTCCTTCCATACTATCAGCGAACACCACCGTGCCATCTGCATGTCTTACATTGTTCAAAAACTCACCATTCATCCTTCAAGGCCTTGAATTGGAATATTTGTTCTGGTAAATGTTAAACAGTAGCGATGAGAACACATAACCCTATCTAACTCCTCTCTTGATCATTACGTGCTCTGAATCTTCACCTTGGATCTGGATTGTTGATGACTGATTTTAAAATAGATTACTTATAATTCTCAGATCCCAAGTTTGCCATGCTGTACCCTATTGAATGCCTTCTGGTAATCGATGAAGCATGCCCCATGCATATCAATCACACTTGACGCATCTGCATCTCTGGAATAGAACTTGGATGTTAAATAGAGCCCGTAGCATTTTTGAAACCAAATTGTGTGTTCTTCGCAAGCCCTAAATATTTTTTGGTGGATTATTTTCAGGAGGTGGCTCATAAGGCTGATAGTTCGAAAATCAATACAGTGCTGGTCATTGGATTTCGTTGGTAATTGTATAATAGTAGATCGTAACCATGCAGGGTATTACTCCCACACTGTATATGTCGTTAAATACCTTCACCAAATAACAGATATTCTGCTCGTCAAAAAGCTTCAAGAATTCAGCATGAATGTTGTTGGGTCCTGGTGCTTTGCCGTCTTTTAATTAAGATATGGCACATTTGACCTCCTCTGTTGTTATTGGGAGACTATCTGAGGAACCCAAGTCCGGCGGGTGCCGAAGCCTATCATTCTTTAAGAGTCCCGTTATGTATGGTTTCCATAAATCCGCATCCTCTCTTGTCAACTATAATTTGGTTGTCATTGTTATGTAATTTGTCTGTTGATTTCCTTCTATACAATCTCGCGGCTTCTTTGACCTTTTTGTGAATATTGGATAAATTACCTTTCCGCTCCAGTACCTCTATTTCATGGCACTGATCTTTAATATTTTTGGTATGGTGTTCTATGATCACCTTTCGAGTTCCTTCTATCTTCCATGAGTTTGTTCGCCATCAAGCCTTTCCTACTTACTATACTGTCCCTTAGATATTTATTCCCAACTTCATTACTTTCTCTAATTTTAAACCAAACTTCAATCAATATATCAAAATATACATTATGACCCCCATGTATCCTTTTGACCTTCAATTAATTAGAAGAAAGGAGACTATAAGCAGCGAATATTAACTACGACAAGAAGGCCCACTCAATGGCAAGAGAGCGCTACAAAGGAATCGTCTTCGTTGCCTGGTAACGACCGGCGAACTTCGCCGCACACAGGTTGAATTTAAATAAAAGCTGGCCATAAACGATATTTTTGTTAGCAGTATATCTAATCAAATTTATGACGAAATTATTTATAGCACTCTAATACTCTATTTGGCTTTGGAAAAACACAATTGATATCTTCTGAATTGTTTGCAGCGCCCTGTCAAACTTACGTTATGTTTTTTTTATTATTATCACCAAATAAATATTTTGATAAAGTTTGTATTCAACTGGCTGTTACAAAAATCTGTTAACGTTTTTAATTAGTTATTATTGATAACAATACTCAAGGTATGTAATAACTCATATTGAAAAGATTTTGATTTTGTGTTAATGATTTCACCATATTTCCGAATACTAATATTCTGACAAAAGACATCAAGAAGAAAATGTTGCTCGAATTTGCCCCATCTTTTAATATTCAATTAAATTTTGGCGTTTTGGGTGATTTTAAAATTGGTTAAAGGTTTCGCACAATATTTTTACTGTATATTTCATTCCTATTTTGTAATACAAAACAACTAAAAAATAGCGATATTATCTTATATCGAATATTGACTCAACTATAGAATTTAGGCGTGAAAATTAATCTGACAAAAGGATGAGCTTGTCTATGGCCGCCGCGTCAAAGGTCGCCTGATTGTTTTATTTGTATCATGGCCTGCCGATATTCTGTTAGTGTTCGCGCGGGGAAGGAGACACACCGTTGACATGCCGCCGCGGAGAGTGATCCTTTTTATCATATAGTTTTGCCCAAATACATAATAAAAATATAAAGACTGATGTACTATACTGCTAACGTGCGAACACTCCGTTGAGGTTATGTGTTGGTGTTATACCTAAAGCTGGATTTATAGATTGACATAACATAAGCATAGCATAGACATAGCATTGCATAAGCACATTACAAGAAATGGTCCGTTTATAAATATAGGCTTATGTTATGTTGCGCCTGAGCCGTAAATCGCAAATACTAACCTTACAAATTTCATAATTTTGTTTAAAATTTTTTAAAGAAGTATATTATAGAGTCTTATGTATATTAATTTATAAATCCTTACCATTCTCAAAAAGAACAAGCATTCAAAAAGCCAAAACACCAAACTTTATTGAACATCCCATATGTCATTCTCTCAAAAGGTAAATACAATTAAAATTCTGTGTTTTCATTGGTCGAACATAAGCACATAGCATAAAAAGTTGAATATTGGTCAACTTCTTATGTTAAGCTTATGTTTTGTCTTATGTTATGTCGATCTATATAAATTGCCTAATTTAAATATGAATGTTTAACTTCTTATGCTTATGCTATGCTTATGTTATGTCAATCTATAAATCCAGCTTGATTGTGCAACAACTGAAGCCAGATTATCAGAAAATGGCGCGTCGAAATGATCCCTTATTGGCTAAATTTGTAACGTGCGCAGTTTTCCCTGCTGCTGTCTTGTTTGAGCATTTATGTTTCTCTGTTTTTTTTTGCTTCATATGTTGTACTGAAAGTATTTTCAAATGTCATTTAAATTACCCTTAACGCAACGCATTATTAAATCGGAATGTTAAAAGCTATATCTGTTGTAAATTTATCGGTACGGGTGGGCAAGAAATTGAATAATCGATTAAACGCTTAATATTTTAGCAAATAACTGAATAATCGATTAATCGAAATAATCGATTTTCGATATTTTCTGAAATATTAATCGATAAGTCGATTAATCGGTAATTTCTTAAAAGTGAATCGAATAATCGATTATTGTCGCCCACCCCTAATCCCATAATATTGTAGTAAGTGAAACTGAAGCTGAAATTTCGGTAGAATCATTATTGCTGATGCAAGACTGATGTTATTATAAAAAGAGGTAATAAATACTTTGGCTGAATCAGCAGAAAAAAAATTATAATTTAGTTTTAATTTGTAAATATGGCTTTGATATTAGCTTGGGATAGTATATAATCAAGTGTTTTTGAAAAACAGCTGCACTGATGCTTCTATATTTTTTACTAGTTTCGTCCCTATTAGATTAATTTTTAAAAATAGCGATAACTCTGAAATACATGTATGGCAAAATTGCAGGCCCTCATCAACGCGTTTCTGTCGTCCGCTTAACATTCACTTTGCTCGTGAGACTCCTGAATTAACCGTTGCAAAAACAAAATTTGGATCATCGAATTAAAAATTTAAAACCCTTTTTTTATCACGAAGGAGCCCTTAATTTTCAAAATCATTTTTTTGAACGATTTAAGAACATACAAATGATTTTTATACATGATTTTTATCGTCAGTGATAATTGATACTCCCTATATATAAATATAGATGATGAGCAAAAAATTCAACAATTATTTGTCTAAAACACGATATATTAAACGTGTAATACTTAATAACTTTTATATCTTATTTCTGGTAAACCTTATTATGGCCAGCTTTCCTAGAAATTCGACCAGTGTGCGCCGGGTCCAAAGGTCACATGCCAGTATCATGCTAGTTTTCGCGCGGGGAAGGAGACATACCGTTGACGTGCCGCCGCGGAGAGTGAATCTTCTTATCGTAGTTGTTATTCGCTGCTATAAGTAACGGTATTGCTAGTAACTTCAAAGCTATTTGTTTCCTTTATATGGCTTTTGGCAGACGTTTTGTTCAGTGCTGAATGAAATAAGTTATGATTACAGGCTATTTTAACGCCTTTGCGAAAGGTTTTCTTTCTATTGATTAAAAAGTACTTAGTGCCTGCTTTTGAAATGGGTTACGTCAAAAGGACAAGGTGCATTATTCGAGTAATAAAATATTTAGAAAGAAAGCGATGAGGTTTGAATTCAAACCTAAATATCTGCAATCAGTGTAAATTCGTCATGTTTGGCTGTTGAGGTTGGAATGAAGAAAATAATTAAGACGAATACAATTATTAGTAAAAGGAGACAATAATTCCACGCTCGTCTCGTGGTCTTCTGATTAGATATTATTATTGCCTCACCACAGCTTGATATACTATGCAGCATGGTGATTTTTCATAAATAATATATACAAAATATTGGGTATAATTACTATCTATTTCAAAAAATTGCTAACTGAAAAGAAACATTTAAATCTGCTATCTACACTTGTATAATAGAAAGAAGAAAATTTAACGATTATAATAAAATAAGTAAAGAATTTTAATTTAAAAAAAATCTTCGGAAATATACCGAATCAAATAAATTGCATATACATTTTGGTATTTATTTCAGTTTTAAGAATTTACAGTTAAGCTCGCGAAATTTCTCTCTCAGCGATATCATTAATTGATAAGATTAAACCCAAAAAAAATATATTTTTTTCACTCCTGGCTCGAGTCCGAAGAACTAATACACTTAAGATTAAATTACTCAATTTAATTCACTGTTGCACCTGAGCCTCTTCGTAATTTATTAAATTGCAAGATGGCACCGATATCGACAAAGAGGTCGATTCAATCCAATAAATAAGATCATTTTATGTTTTATTGCTTTTTGGGACGACCGAGGGGTTGATATATTATTTCTTTTATATCCTCTTAGTGAAAAACTTTTATTGGGTTTCTTGCGAGGGATCATTAAAGCACATTGAGCTACCAGTTCCAAGAGTTTTTCTCATTACCGAATACTTAACGTAGGTAAGGTAATAAATATGTGCACGGTTATCATTAATATTATGACTCCTAGAGGGACTATTATAAGATATATTATTAATAGAATATTTTTCTAAGGCTAAATTTTTTATTTTCTGGATTTTCGAAGTTCGAGAAATGTATTTAAAAAGATGTCGTTTCTTGTATGATATAGGAAAAGTCATTGACAAAAATCTCCTTTATTAAACTCCAGGCTTTTAAACCAATTACCAAAAGTTTATTAACGGTGAAAACCTTCACAAAATTTGTCACTTTTTTTTAATTATTGTATTTTATTAATCACCCAGCCTCTACTAGGCGAGAGAACCATTTCTCAAATTTTGATATCTACTTTATTTTAAAAAATAAAAATAAACATGCATTTTTCAATATTATCCTTCTTAACTTTTACGGTTCGTAATAAAGAGCAAACTGTTTGGGTGATTTTTAGTTTTTATACACTCCCTTTGAAATTTTGTCAAATAATATAAATTTCAGTCATATTTATTACCGCGCCAGAGGCGCATTTAAAATGTGAGGAATTTCTGAAAAATTTTACTTTTTTCATTCACTATTTACAATTTAATAAATAAGGCATCACATTTGGAAATGTATTACCCTCGGTATTACCTAATTTTCGAAATATTTCTTAACCCAATTTTTCCTTTAAAACATTCTAATACCTACAATAAATAAAATTAGGATAAATCAAAATTATCATTTTTTTTTAAATACAATCAATATTTGAAATAATACACAAATTCCCAAAAAGTTAATCATGAGCGTATAGGTAAAAAAATTACACGCACAAGATAGCAAAAAAAGCAAAAATTAAGTTATAACCAGAAAAACTAAGCAATTTTTATAATATAATAATCACATCATAATATGTTTCATAATCAAATTTTATATATATTTTTTAGTTAGGTACTCTGAGATACCTACATAATGCCCTTTGTGGGGATGCACTGAAGAAGCCTGCACACAAGCGATGTGTTAAATATTAATCTCTTCAACCAAGAAATATATCGCTGGCGCTCCCTGGAAACGTCCTTTAGACGGCCAATCCTTCCACCACCAGATCTAAAAACATGAACGATGACAAATCAAGTGAAAGGCTCTTTTCGGAGCCAACACTGACAATAGTAGCCATAAACATCGAGAGCATAATATGCAATAAACAGGAAATTCTATCTGATCTCGTAAAACACATAAACTCGACATAATATGCATCCAAGAGACCCATCGAGATATACAAGCGCATATACCAAAAGTAGAGGGAATGAAAATCATAATAGAGCAGCCTAGCGCTAAACATGGAAGTGCTATATTAGTTAGACACGATATAGCTGTAACATCGGCGTACAAAACATGCCATGACGATAGAGAAATACTGACCGTTGAAGTTGGGACGTTCACAGTGACCTCTATCTATAAACCGCCTGGGAAAGATTTTTTTTTCCCCCCCCCCCCCCCCCCCCCAAAACTTCACATCGCAACAAACAAAATTCGTGCTTGGTGATTTCAATAGCCAATGTGTAACATGGGGCTACGAATCTACCGATAAAAATGGAGACCTAGTGGAACAATGGGCCGAACAAAGTAATCTAACTCTCTTGCATGACCCGAAGCTTCCTCACTCTTTCCAAAGCAAAATTTGGAAGAAAGGGTACAACCCGGACCTTAGTTTCGTCAGCACAAAAATATATATAACTCTGTACCAAAAACCCAAGACAGACCTATAGGGATAAGCGTATACAGTACCCTAAAAGCTTCCAAGATGCCTTTTAGGACGAGATTTAATTTCAGAAAAGCCAAATGGATGAACTATACAAACGAGCTAGACACAAAAATAGAACATATTTTGCCCACCCCGGAACACTACGACTCGTTTGTTGAACTCATAAAAAATATCTCGCGAAAACACATACCCAGAGGATGCCAACAGTACTAGGTGTCTGGGCTGACCGACGACGAAGCTAAAGGCAAAATGAGCCAATATACACAGCCTTACAATGAAGACCCATTCAGTGAAACAACGATGGAGCTAGGTGAACAAGAACAACTGCAAGTAATACTTAGCGAGTCAAGAAAGAAACGGTGGATGGAGACACTGGAGAAGATGGATATGACTCATAGCAGCAAACAGGCGTGAAACATGATTAAGATGCGAAACGGACACCCAACAGAGATAAAACAATCATGCGCAATTACAGCAAACCGAGTAGCACATCAACTTCTTTCCAATGGTAAAACCAACCACCGCAGTAAAACCTCAAAAATCGAAAGACGACGGAAAGATGAGATTAATCTAATGGGAGATCTGTTTACACTTATAGAACTTTAAAAAAGCATAGATGTTATGAAGACCGGAAAGTCGCCAGGGGTAGATGACATTCTGACAGAGCAGATAAAATACTTTGAGCAAAACACGAAACAGTGGCTATTGACCCTATTTAAACACTGTAAGTCTACCTACCAGATCCCAAAAGCATGGCGAAAGTCAAAAGTAATAGCTTTGCCCAAACCTGGAAAAGACTCGGAACTCCCAAGTAGCTATCGCCTTATTATATCTCTGCTGTGCCACATATTCAAGCTCTATGAGCGCCTCATACTCAATCTAATTCAAAATCATCTGGACTAAAAACTCATTCCCCAACAAGCTGGCTTTAGACCAGGAAAATCATGCACAGGACAAGTACTAAACCTTACGGAATTAATAGAGGAAGGTTTCGAACAGAAAAAAATAACGGGAGTAGCTCTGGTTGATCTCACAGCTGCATATAATACCATAAACCATAAAGACTCGCTATATAAATTTTACAGCACTCTGATGGACTATAAACTGACAACAAATTTTGAGTCGCTCTTATCTAATAGAAGGTTTTATGTGATGATACTGGATGGGAAAAAGAGCAGGTGGCGAACGCAGAAAAACGGTTTACCCCAAGGAAGTGTCTTAGCTCCATTACTCTTCAATGTCTACACCAATGATCAACCTATTCACTCTCAAGTTAAACATTTTGTTTATGCTGACGATCTTGGTGTCGGGTGAAAGGTAAAACCTTCGAAGAGATCGAGAGAAAACTTGAGGAAGCCTTGAGCATAATGGGCAAATACTACAAAGAAAACTCTCTAAAACCGAACCCTGCTAAAACCCAGGTATGTGCTTTCCACCTAAACACGCACTTAGCACATAGAAAACTTAATGTATCCTGGGAGGGACAAAATGTAGAACACACTGAAAAAGCAACATACTTAGGTGTCGTCCTCGACAGGTCACTAACATATAAAGACCACTGCAAAAATACCAGACAGAAAGTCACGACCCGAAATAACCTCTTAAAGAAACTGGCAGGAAGTAAATGGGCTGCAAACCCAAGCGTCCTAAGGACTACAGCGGAAGCTTTGTATTTTTCGACAGCGGAATACGCCTGTCCAGTGTGGAGCAGGTCTACCCATGCAAAACAGGTCACAATCACACTAAACGAGACATACCCCTGTAACCTTACTATACCAGGCTGCAGGTTTTGCCTCCCCAGAAGATCGACGCGAGGCAGCCCAACATGTCGAAAGATTCAAACAAATGTTTGATGAAAGACACCTTCTCCACAATCTTGAGGAACCCCATGGAACTAGCCGCTTAAATCTAGAAAAAGATTTATGCGCAACACAGGCATCGAACCACCAGCGAATTTGCCACTCCGACAAAAACCGCCTCGAGGGATGAACCTGGAATGGAAGACATGGCGAACCCTTAATCGCATGCGGACTGGTGTTGCTCCCGTTAAATCTACTCTGGCAAAGTGGACCATAAAAATGCTGACGAGGTACTCTGTGACTGTGGAGAAGTACAGACCACCGACCACCTAAGAACATGTATGCGCTATCCATCAAAGTGCACCCTTGATGAATTATGGCTTCCTAATACTGAAGCCCTGGACGTAGCCCGATACTGGGCAGAAAAATTGTAAATTTTTGGATCTGGATTCGAAAAAGTAAAGTAAAGTAAGTGGGGATGCCAGCTCCCTTCAGAAGCCTTTTTGGGCTATCGGGATAAAATGCGACTGGGGTGACAAGAAATTAAATAAATTTTATGATTGCCGACAAGAAAGAAATAACCCATGATATAACAGTTTTAAACAATATCTTGACCATACAATGATAAGATCAACAATATCGTAAATATTAAAGGAGAGCCATTGAAGAAGATGCGGAGGGCAAACAATAAAAAATAAACCATCCACAAAAGGATATTTAAATGCACACAGAACAACATCACCTGGCATGAAGGTCTACATGAGTTAAATAGAAGCATAGTGGAAGCTATAAAACAAGCAGAACAAATGAATTGTGTGAAGGTAAACCAAAAAAACTCAAAGCTAAGGGACAGAACTAATAACATTATGACGGCAAGAAGGGAACTACAGGAAAAAAATGGCACAAATTTTCCAAAACTAAACTGAACAAGAACATAACTAAAGCCAACCGTACCGATATCCGAGCATCTAACTTTGAAATGATTGAAAAGCCCATTGAAGGAAATAGAAATCTGAAAGTTAGGCAAAAACTCCAAAGGAAAAAGGAGATCTGGTAACTGAAAAGCAGAGAAGGAGGAAGAAATTCTAAAAACAATAGAGACATTTTAGGCACGCCACAAATAAGATAGGAACTGTTATTAAGGAGATATCTAGGGTTATCAACCAGGGATCAAAGGAAAATCCGGAAATGACTATCTAAGAGATCCAGAAGTCGATTTTTGAAATAAAGAACAATAAGGAGATAATAAAGTGGTCATTGAGGCCATTAGATTAAAGGAGCGATGGGATACTGACAAGTGTCGAGATGCTGTTTAACGGATGCCTCATGCAAGGCAAAATTTGGTATAGTGGTTTTGTGGCTTTGTATGTATACAAAGGTTAGAAGAATTTAAAAACAGATAATATCATATTCATTTTGCCAAAGAGTTACATATCAACTTGAATATTATACCAAAAAACTTATCGGTCGATAATTTATTTTAATTTTCTCCCAATATTTTAATCACCAAGAAATTATTCGAATTTTAAGTATGTATCCAATATACTCCCTGTCATAATCTAAGCTAACTGCATATATGGGTGTCGAATATCCTTCATTTTCACATATAGTCCATATTCGCCGATCAGCTACTTATAGCAAAAATAGCTTAAGTCATGCCCATAAAGTTAGCCCCGCCATTTTGGATTTTTCGAAATTTTTTGTCATGCTGACCTATGCTGCAGTAACTTTTTTCAAAAATGTTGAAAATTCTGAGGAATTAACCACGCTATATCAAACTTTTGTTGTGTTGAGTTGTGTTCAATTTGTGACTTGTGCTGCATGTTTCATTGGTTTTAGACAAAAAATTGTATACCAATTAAAAAAAAAATTCTGATTTCATTAAAAGCTATGGCAATGCATCGGGCGTGTCATTTATGCACTCGGGGAAAAACTGGGTTTTTGCAAATAATTAAAAAAAAACGGCACAAGTCAGCACAACTCAGTGGTGCGGCTTTTTTAAATACCAGTTCTATATCTCAGAGAACTTTAGAAATTTTTGAAAATAACATAAAATGTGCAAAATGGCATAAATCAGCACGACAATTTCTTTTTGAAATACTCACAATGGCTATCTTTATGGACATGTGAATCTCTGGTATATAGAATGTTCTGGGCAGTCTGTGCTCCAAGCACTATAGGGAAAACAAATAAAGAACAAAGGAGGTATTCTGATCAGATCAACGTAAACATTTTGGCACCAACTACCAACTATAAGCTAGTACGTTTCTGAAAGTTTTAAACTCGAGAATTATTATCGGAAAATGGGAAAAGTTTACCCTGACGACCGACCTAAATATTTGATTAGATGGTCCCAATGCGGGATATCGAATGTTTTCTTTGTCGCTATGGCCGCTTTTCCCGAGGAATTATCAAGGCGATGGATGGATTTTTCCTAAGACCGGTGAGATTTCAAAAGCGAGACGAATGTTCCCAGAACACGGCTTTTATATTTTTTAGTTACTATATACATATTTTTATTTGTTGAATCTCATATCATCTAGACTAGAGCATCGTCTCAAAATGTCAAATGTTTTTGTAGTTTTCAGCGTTTTCCGAACTGATCAATTTTGCCAAGACTGCAAGTACGGCAATACTTAAGGTGACTAACTTGACTAGCGTCTCCAATCCAAACTGTGAATATAACAAGACTTTATAAGCAAAAATATAGGATGTTCGTTTATCAGTAAAATCCGAATAAAAAGTTTTCTATTAAATAAATATTTATTTTTCCAAGACGTATTAAAGATGCTGGTCAAGATCGGCCGGAAAATTGCTCGTTCGTTATATTTTTCGAGTGACTAACAATATACTCTACGACTGTCAAAATATTGTCACACATAATTATTGGTTCTGCCAATACAACCTACCATAGATTCATCACTCCCAGATGTGTAGGCCAAGTCAATCTCGCGCTACGCGCGAGGCCCGTTTATTGCACCTAAGGAGTAAAACCTTCGGATACGATGGTTGATCCACTAGAGTAATTTATTGTTTTCCCGAATGTAATAAGTAATTCAATTTACTTTTGATTAAATAATTAATAACACAGGGCTGCTTTGAGTTAAATCGATGATTTACATCGCCATTTAAATAATTAGCGTAACATTGTCTACGAATTTAAATAGTTAAATGTTCGACTTACTTTTAAATTAGCTCACTCCAAATTATAGAACAAGTTTGGCACTGAAAAATTGGCAAAACCGGTCTTTTTACTGAAACGTTTCTATGGAGATAAACTTTGCTCTAATATCAATTTTGTTGTTTAAAAATATATATGTTTTTTCATTATTAATGATTATTTATTTATTTACTAATCTGTCTTACAATAATACCCAACAATTGCCAATTCTAAGGTAACACATACATTTAATGTTAACATTTCCAAAATTTGGCGATATTTATACTTAGAATAAATACTGCAATGTAATCTACATTAATTTGAATATTCATGCAAATTGAGTGATATTGAAACCATATTAGAATGCTAGCACTGGCAATTGAAGAAAATTAGATTTTCTAGTCTCTGATAGAGAAACTTTCAATTTAATATGTATCCGTAAGACGAATATCAAAAATTAAACTCATTATGGCATAACAATAACTTGAATAGAAAAACAATAAACCGATAATACCGTCTCGAAACTAATTCAGTCGAAGAGAATCTATTGGGCAAAATAATCTGCGAATGAACGTGATTAATGATACAACAAATAGGCAACTAAATGGCGATAGTTGCAATATTGACTTCAATAATTGGAATTATATTACAAAAAATATATTTAAATAATTAAAAAATATATCTATATTTATCTATATGATAAAATCTATAATGGTGTCTTAAATTGCCAATTCTTTAAAATTTATATTTGATTCTGTTAAAAAATATTTGGCACCTGTCTATAAGATAATGATTCGTGATGCCGACACTTTGAGTAGATTCGCGTAAATTCTCGAAATCTATCGATCCAATTCGCTTCTTTTCGATTCCAATCATCAACGATTTTTAGGACCATATAAATTTTAAAATTATTTATTTCGATCGATTAAAGAGAATTTGAGCCTTTGTGCCATCTGTTAGCAAAAATTAAAAGATTAATAATATTAATAATTTTAAATACCAATTTCGGGCAAAATATTTCAATAATAGAAAAAAAATTACCACATCAAGTTAAAAATTTTATTTTTCAAAAAAGTCATTTGCCAGAAAAGCTTCTGCTTCCTAAAAGCATACTCTCTTTTTCTGCTGGGTGCTCAAAAAATACATGAATATTATGGAGAGCAAGCTAGCCTTATTTTCATTTTAAGGGAAAATGATAATTAACAGAGGTCGATTTTAACGCACAGTTCAGCTGGATAATGCAAAGTCCTATATATTTTCCCCTACTTTTATCTTTCTTACCGAATTTTGCCCATTTCGTGCAGGTGATTTCAATAATAGAAGAACTAAAAAAAAATTTGGCCACATCAGACAATTTTTTTTAAATGCCTTCAGCACAAAAGCTTCTGCTGGGCATATTCCAAAATCCTATTGTATTTTACTCTGCTCTCTCTAATCACTCCATTATGGTCACATTCTTCACAATTGGCTAGAAGTCCAAGGATAATCCATATCACGCAGACGCCACCAAATAACATGAAGTTAGCGGCCTTGGCTACTACTACTACTGGCCAAATCCACGAGGCAAAAACCGTGGCCTCGAAATCGACAACATATGGACTGGTGGCAGGAACAGCTAGATCTGCAGCAACACCGATCACAAGACGTTTAACATTTGCCAATAAAGAGAAGGAAAGTGACAGTGCGCCTGCACGTCAACTGAGACAAAACGATTTCCAATTCCAGAGGGGTCAAAGACAAAGAAGAAAACAGTTTAAAAAACGCTTAGGAAATGCAGAGCTTTCTCAGGAAAATCAAATAAATGGCTTTTCCGGCGGTGAGCGTCGGGTTTGGATCTATTTAAATCGGATTAAACGACACACAACCAAGGATATGATCGTTGAATACATAAGAGGCAAGCGGGATTTTGAAAACGAAAAGATCACAGTAAAGGAGATCCCAAGCGATCCAAATAAACCAAAGTGCTTTGTTGTGATCGCTCCACTCCACCGAAAAGATGAACTCTATGAACCCAGTTTCTATGGCCTAACCTAGTGGGTATAAAACGATTAATTTTCTCTAAACACAAAGACTTCCTACAAAACGTCGGAGATTTTTTATAATTTCCAATGAACGGTCCGCAGATCAAGATGTACAGACTCGAGTACATCTAAAAAGCTCTCATCTGGTCCTTACAATCAATACCAAATATTTGGTCCATCAGAAAGAAAGTGGGCGAGGTTGAAGCCATCCTTCAAGAAAAAAATTACAATGCACTGTGTTTTACAGAGCACTGCATGCTTGAAGACGAGATACAACTGCTACGTGTACAGGGATTTAATCTTGGAAGTTATTTCTGCCGTGCAACAAATAAACATGGGGAACAGTTATTCTGGTAAAGGAAAACTGGGACTCAAAACCTCTTGATGTGCTAACTGGCCTATCAGTTGAAAGACAGTGTGAAGTATGTGCCTTAGAGGTACAAAAATGTAATATTATTATTATTACTGTATATCGTCCCCCAAATGGGAATTTTAATGTGTTCTTGGATGTAATGAATAATATCTTGTCCTGTACTTTTAATTTTAAAAAACAACATACATTTTGATCAAGAATAGCGCAGGGCAGTCCGGGTTCTTGCAGGAGTCCAGTATAGGGAAGATGTAAGACCCTATTTTAAGGAGCTAAATATTTTAACTCTACCGTCCCACTATATCTACGAGTGCTTGCTGTATATGCACAAAAATGCAAGCAAATACGAAACCATAGAACATCAATATCACACAAGGCAAAATGGTGATATTCGAGTGGAGTTTCTCAGACTGGGAACTTCTTGGAATGCAACATTGCATTATGCTCCAACTTTCTTTAATAGGCTGCCCTCGGCTGTAGGAGAACTGCCTTTTAGGAAGTTCAAAGCCACCATAAAGTCATTTTTAATTAACATGTCCTTTTACAGCATAGGAGTTTTTGGATTGTGGCGCACTCCAACAATTTGTATAACAGTGTGTATTGCTTATATATGTCTATGCATGCCGGTCTGTGTATTCTGTGGCAAATGTCTCCTGTCGGGTGTTTAGATTGTATGTATAAATGTATAGATGTAGGTAAAACTTATTTTATCTTAGTCTATCTTTCTTTCTGACAATGTTATAAAGAGCACTTTAAGACTAATAAAATTCTATTCTATTCTATTCTTTTCCTCTATTTTTACTTTTCTTACCGAATTTTGCTCATTTCGTGAGAATAAGTAAAAAATTTTGGCCACATCAGACTAAAATTTTTATTTCTTGATAAAGTCATTCGACAGAAATCTTCAACTTCCTAAAAAATAATATCTTTTGTGCTGAGTGCTCAAAAATACATAAATATTGTCTAGAGTCAGTTAGCCTTATTTTCATTACTTGCCGAATTCAGCCCATTACGTGCAGACGATTTGAATAATAGAATAAATACCACATTTTTGGCGAGGAGCGTTGGAATACCTAAAGCGTGTGTTCTATTTTCTGGAATTATATATAGTTTACCATATGAAACTTTGACTTTAAAACTAAAAACAAGGCTACTTAGTTTACTATTGACAGTATTTTATATTTTTGTATTTTCGAGCAATTAATCTCCACAAAAAAAAATACATTTTCTACGTCAACCGTATGTTCGTATTCAGTGTCTTTTTCGACACTTAAGCTATACCAATTTTCTACTTTAGACTATTTCTAAAACTGACAAGTCTCTATATAAGCAGAAAGAGGTTTTGCATTAATTTGCCAAGTTAGTCACAATATTATTAAATTCTGCCAAACTGACCTATAATATAGTAGGTGTTTGTTTCGCTGCGTTAATATTTTTACTATTATCATTAACTATAATTGCGTAACATGGACAATTTCGTGTTTTTCGTACCACCGGCCCCCAAAAGTTGTTGGTGAATCGATTTCACGTTTCGGGTGCAAGGGCGATTTTTTAGTTTTAATAGAAGCTCATAAATTAAGTCAAACGACCGAAGCGGCTCGCCTCATCAAGAATTAGCAATCATCAGCTGCATTCGTCGTCATTTTTGTCACAAACAGACAAAACAAAACGACAGAAAAATCCATCGGGTGACCACTTTTTGCCCGCCACTTTGACAGCGGTCCGTCAATCCGTCTACAGTTCTTCAAAAATTCCTTTGTTCTTGTGCCGACCGTCTTCGTGTTTTCGGTCCTTTTGCGGACGCTTAAACATTTCCCCCGTTTATAATTCGGCAATTTATATTTTGTATTTGGATTTTAGAAATAGTTAGAGACCCGAGAGATATTCCTCGTAGCGTTGAATCATGATGCTTTTTGCCTTTGCCCCTTCGTTCGATTAGTACTTAAAAATATACGAAACCATATGAATTGGCATTGTGTTTCTCTTAACATTTATCATAAAATAATACTAACCTTTTGTGTCTGTCGTTTTAACTTAACATCATTTCATAGAAAAAAAAATATCTTAACTCGACAGAATTCCTGTCTGCCAAGAGTGCCTTTGATATGCAACAATGACCTTAGATATCGGTTGAAGTGAACTTTAAATCAATTTTGGCTATGAAAACCTCTTAACTTGAAAGCCAATAGTAACATTTTGCTTTAAGAATATAGGGCTACCACTAAATGATTGACACGCTTTTTTCCTTAAGGGTATGATATTATAGTTACGAGAAATACGCTGCTGCTTGTCTTAATTAAAACCTAAGAATAACTTGTTAATTTGTAGATTGTTATAACTTTGACAGTATAATCAAGCAGAAGACATATACATTTAATATATTATTTACACTTTGTTGATATCCAATGAACATTTAAATTTGTAATCGCACTTTTCTCATATTTTGTTTCTTAAAGCTTTTGTAGGTATACGATTTATATACAACCCAACAGTTGGACCCTGATCTTAAAACGAAGATATTTCTTGAGATTAATATTATTTATCGCCAGTTATTTTATAAATTTTTAAGACAATAAAAGCGCAAACAATGCAATAATGGCTTTAAAAATAGCTCAGAGTTTTTTGTATTACTTACTGTTTTTCCGGCTTTCCATTACTCATACACTGATAAAAATGTGAAAAAAGCCTTAATAAATATTTATTTGCTTTTTTTATTTGTTTTAAATAAAAATTACTTAGATTAAATAAAATTTCTTCAATTTAAATAATTAGGTGTGTTTGATTTTTTCTGGTTATTTATTTACCTTGTGATAGCAAGACTTTTTTCCATATTAAACACATATTTATTCGCTTTAAAACTTTAAAGATACGAAACCTCTCCATTATATAAAACAAATAAGGGTTGTTTTAAATTAAGGCTTGTGAATATTGGACCAAATATTATATTATTATTTATCCGAGTTTTGTACAACTCAGTAGCTGTTGATGCTCTAGGCTTCCGCTCATCCAGTCTCCGTCTCGCGCCCTTAGTTCAGTTTCATTTCTGCTGCCGTCCGATAGAGAGATTTTATAGAGTGTATTCGCCCAAGGTCGCCATTTTCTTAAAAATATTTTTGATGGAAAATACATTAATTAAGAGAGGCTTGGGTCATTTTTGGGCCCTCATTTCAAGGTAAGCAGTGGCGTAACAATAGGGTGGCAGGGCTGGCCAAATGCCACGTGCCCCCGACCCAAGCGGGCCCCGGCCCAAGAGGCCGCGAGCTCATACATATTTTCTTACATTGTACCTGAGTATTTTATTTTATTTGAAAAGTATATTTTTATAAGTTCTGCTTAAAATCCAAAGTGAGACAACTAAAGCCCATAATGCAATTTCAAGTTAATCGTTAAGCATTTCAACCAACCTAAACAAAAAGATGTTGATTCATTTTTAGAGATGTACACGTTACCCGTGACGAGTAATTTCTGTCAAAAAACCGTCAATCAAAATACCGGTAATTGCACATCTGTAGGGGGCTCTAGAGGGCTCTACTGACTGCGTATTCTTTGTGTGCTTATTTTGACAATTGGTGATTTGTATCTTTGATTTTTCGTATTTGTTCTTTTATTGAATATGAAAATGGTGGCAAAGTAAAGTTAATTGTGAAAGTTAGATATTAAAATGTCTAGTTCCAGAAAATATTTAAGTGGGAGCGAAAAACGAAAGAGAAAGAGGGAGACTGAAGAAAAAAATAAAAAGCTACCTAAAATTAGTCAGTACTTGAGAAATTATGACTTAAATAATGAAAAGTCGACTGAGCAGTGCTCCAAAAGTGAAGAATTGGACCTTACTAAAAGTATACCAGAATTATCAGATGCAGCACCCAACACCAGTGACTATCCAGATCCAGAACAACCACAACAAGGTATTAAATCAAAGAGAATTATATTTTAGCATGAACAATATTGTATCTTCGCCATATGTTACTGCTAAGGGTAATTTTAAAGAGCTAACTTATCAAGTGAAAAGGTTCGTGATTGAAAACGGACATAAGGGCCCTCTCTTAAAAGATAGTGACAATAGATATTTTCTAGAAAAACAATACTATATTGTTTCCAAGTCTGGGGTGAAACTTGAACGTACATGGCTATCCTATTCTTTAATACTTCAGAAGGCGTATTGTGAACCGTGTTGGTTATTCGCAAATCAGGCATCTAAGAAAATACAAAATGTTTGGATTGAGGGCTACGACGACTGGAAACATATTGTAGATGCCATACAAAGACACGAGACTTCAAAAATTCATCTGGATTCCTGTCTTACGTATCAATAGTGGCGGCTACATGGAACCCTCGATGAAGAGCAAGAGTCTATGATCAAAAAAGAATAATCTTTTTGGCGCCAGGTACTTTCTAGACTCCTTGATGTTAGTCTGACACTTTCAACGTGTAATTTAGCCTTTCGTGGCCACAGAGAAAACGCAGATAGCAGTGATCCAAGCTCCAAATGAAATTTTTTGAGTATTGTTGAGTTATTAGGAAAATACGACCCGATTTTACAAGAATTGTTAAGTAAACCAAAGGGCCAGATAAAATACTTATGAGCTAATTTCTGTCTTGGTTCTAAAAGTAGAAAATGCACTCTTACATGAAATAAATGCCGCACCATTCTACTCTCTATCATATTCGATACAATTCAAGATATTTCAAAAATTGATCAAATGTGTAAACTTTACCGTTATTGTATGATCGAAAAAAGATGATAATGGGATCCCAACGGTACTTGTCATTAAAGAAACATTTTTACGATTTCATGAAGTTAAGGATCAAACTGCCTTAGCAATGTCCAAGCAAATTATTAAATCCATAAATGACAAAAATAGTCCTCTAAATAAGTGTCGAGGACAAGGATATGATGGTGCCAGCACAATGAAAGGGTGAAGTTCAAAAACTCATAAAAGATGTCGAGCCAAATGCCGTATATGTTCACTGTGCTGCTCATAATTTAAATCTAGTACTCAATGATGCAGTGAGAGAGGTTATTGATATGCAAAATTTTTTTGAAACAGTTCAACAAATTTATAATTTTTTTGGGCATAGTATCAAAAGATGAAATATTTTATCAAGTTTTATATGTAATAAAGAAAGTGAGTCTTCAACTTCAATAACATTAAAAACATTAAACCCTACTAGATGGGCAGGACGTTATGATGCCGTTTTTGCTTTAAAAGTTCGGTTGCGCTAACGAAAACAATTCTGTTAAATTGCAAATCCGATGAAAGAAATGAAGCTGTTTCACTCAAAAAGAACATCGAAAACTACAATTTTATTATGTTATTGGTTTTCCATTGCAAGATCCTACTTACTATCGATGCAGCCTCTAAAGCACTTCAGTCTAAAGCCACCGATCTTTCAAATGCCTTAAAACGTTTGAAAATTTGTCTAGAAGAATTGGAAAGGTATCGACATGAATGTGAAAATTTAAAAGTGGAAGCAAATAGTGTAGCAGAAAAATGGTCCATCACCCCTGAATTTTCTAAAACTCGTCAGAGGAAGGTAAAACGCCATTTTGATGAGCTTTGCCAAGATGAGCGTCTCCAAGATCCGGAAAGTTTGTTCAAAGTGAACATATTTTATCGAGTGTTAGACATCATTATAAACCAACTGAAATCGCGTTTCCTTCCAATGAATTAAATTTCAGTGTTTTGCAGCCTTCCACTTTAAAAGTTTTAAATGACACTGATCTATTAAAAAAAGCTCAAGAATTTGTTGAGATATATAAAAAAGACATATCTGAATCATTTGCCAGAGAAATTCTCAGTTTTCAGAGACGAAATAGAAAAATCTTCGTGTATTAGAGGCCTTGCTGATTTATTAATAATAAAAAATCATTTTATGTCCTGCAGCTTTTCTGAAGTATGCACTGCATTAATGTTATTTCTTAAAATTTCTGTGACTACAGCTAGTGCTGAACGATCATTCTCAAAACTAAAATTGATAAAAACCTATTTAAGGAACTCTATGAGACAAGACAGGTTATGTAACTTGGCTATTCTGTCTATTGAAAATTCTATGGCCCGATCTTTAAATTTTGATGATGTTATAGACACTTTTGCGGAACAGAAAGCTCGAAAAAAAGATTTTTCTTAATAAATATCTTATTGAAATTAAATTGTTATTTTTATTTCATTGTAAATGTATGCAGGTTTCCTCACGATGTTGTTCCTTCACCGAAAAGCTAGCGAATAGATGATGAATGCATTGAGATATTATGTTCTATGGATGAATCTGAAGTCTCCAATACGCATTGGGCTAGCGTGGGGACTACAGACCATTCCCTCTCGCCTAAGAGAGGAGGCCTATGGCCATTAGTGGGACATATACAACGTGTAATTGAGTACGCTGAAAACCTCGAAGTTTATTAAAATTAAACTGAGTACAACGTGACGATTTTTACTGATAGGGCCCCATCAAAAGAATTTGCCACGGGCCCCAGATGGTATAGTTACGCCACTGAAGGTAAGTTACGTTTGTATTACATTACTTAGCTAGGTACATAATTAATTGTTTGTAAAAAGGAAGCGTTCTCTCATAGTCAAAATGGCGTGAGTTTTACTAGTAATTAATAATTGTTTTCTGTCGTTACTAGCTAGCAATGCAGATAAATTCACGCTATGTACGCCTACAATAGTGTAACAGTACGCCTAGGCAGTTTGGCGTACGATCCTGATTGAGTATTTTTGAATTTTACGTTGTACAAGTTCAATGGCGTCCTGTCCCTTTTTGTACCTACATAATATAATATAAATTAATAGGTATTTCAAAGCTCTATTTATTTAATCTGAATAAATAAATAGTTGGTCCATGACAGTACCGTTTTGAAACAACTTGTTTTTTATTTCGATAAAATCTAACAGTATGTAAAATGTTTAGCTAAATGAATAAGATATTATTTTAAACAATGTAGCAGGCTATTCAAATAGCATCATGAACAACAGTCACAATTGTTTTGTTTCTATTAATTGTTGTTTTATTTTTAGATCAAAATATTGACATCGAAGGTTTACGTAGCGTGATGGAAATCGATTTAAATGTCGTTACTAACAATAGAATCGGTGACAATCTTGTATTGTGCCATTTCCCTTCAGGGCTCATTATACTGGATCTGAAGAGGTAGTTCCTATTAGTTTAATTAAGTAAAATGTTACACCTTTTCACTATTTTTTTATGATAAAATTTTTATGGACTTTATAGAATTTTAGTATTTTTTATAAAAACTAGTGAGTTACCGTTAAAATTAATAAGTAGTACAACTTATTTCATAATATCTTTATGTTTTTATCTATTATTTAGAAAAAGATGATTTTAGTTTATAATAATAGTTTTTTCATTATAGAAATTATTTAACATTCAAAATCAGTCATAAGCAGAGACAAAATAATCTGATTATATTTTTTATTTATATTTTGGGAATACTCGTTTTGTTCTTTGTTTTTAATACCTTTGAATAAAAATGTTTCTTGGATATCCCTTTTAAACTTTTATTTTATTTACTGCGGAAAACTGGTTCTGTCATGAATACCAAATTCTAAACTAAAAGTTAAGTGTTCTGATATGCTTTTTACAAATCAGTGGCTTAGATAGGGTTTGGATTTTGGATTCGTTATCAATTAAAAGAAAACTAGTTTGTTTCAGCTACACCGTGAAACCTAAATACGACTTAAGAATAATAACATTGTTTTTGCCTTTTTTAAGCTACATATTTGTTTTAGCTTTTTTTTATTTGCGAATGAAACCGTCTTCTAATCACTCATCTAACTGAATGTCAATAAATAGTCCTTTGCCAAAATTTCTTTTTTTATTTAAATCATCACCAACGCAAACAGTAAACATTGAACAGTCAACTAAATACAATTATTTAAAACAAATAAGCAATTATTTATTAAAAATGCAAGATTTTGATAACTAAATAATTTGCTTATTTGAATCAAATTAGTAATTGTTATTTCAAATAAAAATAATACTGGAGCAAATAAAAATTATTTGATAAGAGAAATTATTTCGTACAAATGCCCAAAACATTGGTTAAATAAACGACCTATTTAAATTAAAACACGAAGCTTTTGGCACAAATATACTTCAGATTTCAATCAAAACACAAAGCTTTTAGAAAATATATATATATATGCTATATTTGTTCTAAAAGCTTTGTGATTTAATTTAAATACGTTGGATATTTAAACCAATAATTTGGGTATTTAAACGAAATAATTTCTCTTATTTGAATCAAAATAATTTTATTTGTTTTAAAGTTATTTTTGTCTGATGTTGACAACGATTATAAAATCATATTGTTTGTTCAGAATAAATATTTATTTCGAACAAAGAAAATCTTAAAAAGAAATCAAATAAATATTATTTTTTATTCAACCAAATATTTCTTTGTCCATTATGAAACAAATATTGGCTTGAAAAAACTCAATTTTTTTGGATCAAATAATTTTCTTTTTCAGACTGGGAGACACGAAAAAATTAAGGTTAATTAATAATATCCAATATTTCGGCAATTTTACCAGTGAATAGATAGTTTTGCTTTTGACAAGCTATGAGAAATTTGAAAAAATACGTCTTCCAATATTTTCACATGACGTTTAGGTTAAAATATGTAGATTTATACCTATTTATATTACCTGAAATCTCATTGAAAATGGTTTGAATCTAGAGTAATGAGCTGGATCGAAAAATGTGGACATTTCTGGTGGTTTCCGGCAGTTTAGATACAATTGCACGTTTAGCATATCGATGTGTATAGTTTTTGTGGTAAGTAACTAGATTTATTTGTCTGAAATCTCATTTAAAACGATTTGTAGCAGGGTAAATGGGCCAGAATCGGTGAATTTTAAATTCTTTCAAGCAATAAGCATGAGATGTGCTAATTTTATGGAAATTTCGAGATTTACTTAAATATCGATTTTGTGGAAAAGTATTTCAAAATATAGAACATAATAAAATACTGGTACTTCATGATATTATTGTCGCATTGTCAAAATGTTCACTTTTTTCGTGTGGTCTTAAGCACATACCGTGTTTCAACAATATGATATTACATATTATATAAGACGTGATTATTAAAGAATTACGCTTGATGTATTTCCTGAAACATACATAGGCGAAAGTCCTCTGCAATAAATATCTTAGATCATTTTCCTTATTACTTTTGGAAAATTCCTCTGGTTGGGTAGATCGGCATATTCCAACATTCCCTTGGGAGCTCAAAAATCGTGTTGGTCCACCGAAGAAGAAACGCAAGCTCCAGCTTCAAGTTGACTTTTAACTGTTGTTTTTGTTGACTATTATATTGTTATAAAATCTGATTACAGCTGATTCTTTTAGTCGTTTTACGGAGTCAGTGGCAAAAATGACCTACACTATCGCATATTCTTAATGTTAATTATAATTATGAACTTGTATTGCACCAAACAAACCATTCTAATTACTCATCACGTTGATCAAAATGTAACATAAACCCAAAAGTGCATCCTAATCGACTTTCATACAAAATTACCCGATTCGAATTTTTCGTTATGTTGCTTACTTACTAGTTACCATTTATGTTCGTAGTGTCCTATAATCTACATATCGGCAGGTAAAGGTTCGCCAACGGTGTGATATTGATTTTAGCATGAATAATGAATTTTTCTTTTATTTTTGTGGACTAGGAAAATAGTATACTAGTAAAAGCTTCTATACAATTTTACATAGGTCGGGTCAGACTTAACGGCTAAATCATCCACTCGATATTTAGAAATTTTTATAACTAAATAACATACATTCGAAGCTCATATTTCTTAGTATTTTACGGAAATAATAAATTATAAAAGCATCCTGAAGTTTAATGGGCTATGGAGTTAGGTGATAATAAAAACTTTAATATATTTAATATTCAAATGTATATTTGACCCTAGAATTATCTTGAAATAAAAATTTGACGCTTCGTCTCCAAGTAGGATCTATTCATATTTCCTTTTACATAAGCAGATGAGGAGAGGGTTTTGTTTTTTTGTTTTTATTAATTTCCGAATCTTCCAACTACTCAGTCGCTGATGGTTGTTTTGACTTCATTTATTAGGGTAGTTTAAGACTAGAAAATCTATCACTTGCCGAAGCCATAACAAATATTAAATTTAATGCAAACACGTTGTCTGTTATTGTAAACCACAAAAGCAATATAATGGTGTTTGACTTGACCACTAAAAGTGCGAAATGTAAAGGCTACACAATGTGAATCAAAGGTCTGGAATAGTTTAAAGAACTCGTGAACTATAGCTCATAAACTTTCAACTAACGTTCCCGTCTCTCCTTCAGCGGAATATTTCTGAAGTGAAAACTTCTTTAGGCGCGTTCAGCTTAGCTTTTCCCTGGGCAGTCAATAAGACTCAGCCGTCATGCATTAACGCCCAAAGCTGTCTACGCTCCGCTATATAACGCTCATTCGGGTTAATTCGGCTCGAAATTACGTCAAATCTTTTTTCAAAATTTCACTGTTAAAACAACTTTGATGAAAAACTTTTGACACGCCCCTTTTGACAGTCTTTCGAACCATAATGATTGGCAAGAATCGTTTATTTTTTTGGGCATTATATTTTTTGAAAAAGGGACACTCTGGGCCGTTCTAGCGCCGAAAAAGCCGGAGAATCGAAAAACTGAGACCACAGTTCGATAGGAAAATTTTAGGAGAAAAAATTCCTATAAGCTTCGCCGTCAGGAAAATTAACTTTTCAAGAAAAATGTAAAAAAACATCGATTTCTAGGCCAAAAAAATTAACATCTTAATTTTTTCGAGAAAAATATTTTTTATATAGAAAAGCTGATCCCTTGGCGAAAATTTACGTCAGAAACAGTACAATAGGCCACTTTACAAACCAGGGTGAAATAGTTAAATTTAATCTTTTCGCCCCTTTGGGCTTTTTGGTATTTTCTTACTAGAAAATCGAATAATAAAGAGCAACCAATCATTCGTATATTGAAGAGGGAAGGATAGAACAGAGCATACCAAAAAATCGCATCGATCGAATTAAAAATGTCAAATTGGTGATATTTTTGATTTTCAGTCTGAAAAATCGTCTTTAAGTGTACATCCAAAATTTCAAAAAATCAATCTCAGATTCGCAAACCTCGTGATCTTTTCTATAAAAGGGTTCTGTAACAATTTATGGTACGAAATTGGGAAAGACGAGAAAATCCAGGTTAATTTGAAACATGCAGAAAATCCCAAAAAATTGCAAATTTTTTAATATTTCGGCAATTTTATGAGATTGAATAGATAGATTTCATTTTGATGCATTATGGGAAATTTTGAGGGAATACGTCTTCCAATACTTTGACATGACGATAAAATATGTAAATTTATACGTTTAATTGCCTGACACATCATTGAAAATAGATTGAACCTGGAAAAATGGGTCAAGATCGGAAACTGCGGATATGTTTTGGTGATCGAGGCATGTTTCTAGTGGATTCTATGGCAGATTTCGAGGTAAAATTTTACTATTAGCATATCGATGCATATAGTTTTTGTGATATGTAAAGGTAGATTTATTTACCTGAAATCATTTAAAACGATTTGAAGATCGAAAATGAGGCAGGATCGGAGAATTTGGACATAGCTCTTCTAAACTGCTTGTTTTAGTTTTATAGGTAGACAACATTTGAAATTTGACTCCGTAGGAAAATCCATGGGGGTGAAATCAGGAAAACGTGTAGGCCACTGAATGAACTCCCGACTTTCTGTCCGTTTGCGAGGAAATGATTCGTTGAAATCGCGCCTTAGCGACCATACAAATTAGTTTTGAATGACGGTTTGTCCCAATAATTTTCTGTCGATTTCATAAATGCAATCAAAATATAGTGCATTATATTTAAATGAGAGATAAATACATATTGTTCCTCCATCTCTTCTATCCGATATTCAATTATTTTTCACAGCACACTATAAACACTCACGGAGAGCCCCCAAAAATAAAAGTTACTGCGGGATGTTGCCAAGTTTTGTGAAAAATATTATTAATTAACATATTTTGCTATGAAGAGCTAGACACATATCATTTTAAGGCAGGCAAAATCCAATATGATAACCATAAGAAAAATCAAATTGAAGATGGTTCCCTAAAGTCGAACCGTTGTAATTTAAATCTAGCTAGACCGATAATCTTCACAAAACATTGATCTAAAAATGTTTCTAGATTATAAAAATTCTTATGAATCAAAACTATAGACGAGGAGTTCCAAAACGCGTCATTTCAATTTTTTCCAAATATTTCAAAAACTGTCCCCATTTAACAGAGATTTCAAAACATTCCCCACCAATTTGGGGCACACTATAATAAGTAATTTTTAGAGACCACTAAACCATAAATATTTCTCACATATAACAACCCCGCCACCTAGTGGCGCTGACTGCAACTACCCCCCAAATTTCGCAGAGAAAAACCAACCCTTAAATCTCAGACAGCGTCCTGTACGCCAGATGAAATCTAATGTATAGGAATTTAACGCGAGGATGTGATTGATTCGATACGCGTCAGCGCCACCATCTCGCGGTGAGTAGCCGAACTAAATTTGGGGTGGCGGAGGACCAAACTTATATGGAACAGGGCGCATATTTAATAAAGACGATTTATTGATCGGTCACGAGATTTCGGTGGGTTTATATCACGGCTATGTCCGATAAAAGGATGTTTCCTGTTAGCGTGGAAGGATGCAGGTGGGTCTTTAAAATGAAAATTATTTAAAGGATTTCTTAAAGTAGCAACTTTTTGTTAACTAGATACATTAAATAAAAATTCAGCGCTAGTAGTTAAGCGGTGAAAAATATCGCGAAAATTAAGGAAAAGATACTGAGCTATAATAGAAATTCGCGTACTTTGATTATTTATTGTATTATTATATGTATCACATTATATTATCAATTTTGTTAAACATAACTATGACTTCAAGGCGACCAGATTCACAGTAGAACAAATTCAATTTAAATTTTGGTTCACCTACTATTTTAAAAAGCTTTTTTATTTTATATACAGGGATGGCCATAGGTCTGGAAAAAAAAACGCTGAAGCACGGTAACTGATGAGTTTTCATATTTTTTGATCATCATCATCGCCGTGAAAAATCATCGGATCCACAGCGCCATATTTCTTGACATGACAATCAGCTGACAACCCCCCCCCCCCCCCTGTGAACACAGATTCCAGCAGATTCAGCTACGTATACAATATATCTGACTTCTTTACACATAAAACCTTCATTTCATTCATTAAATTCATGAAAGTAATATATTTTTTCATATTATTAATCGCTCGATTTGCACTTGACCACAAGATAGGTAATAAATCTTATATTAATAAGTATACCTGACTAATTATTATTTTCTGCTCGCTTATATGCATTGGATATGACGAATTAATTAACAATATTGATAATATGATACTATTTCCTGTCATTAAAGATAAGAGGACTAATTATCAGTTGACCGCATCGCTTTAGGCCACGGATGAGCTACAGCGCCCAGCATTTAAGTAAACTGGCAACGCTGAACGCTTCAACAGTTTAATTGGCGGCCAGTGTTGGACCAAATTGGTTTCTAAAAAATATTTCTCAATATATTGTTGGTTGTCAAGTATATATGTTTTTGTCACTATTTTCTAATACAATTTCCCCAGGTGAAAATATAATGGTTTTGAAACCGTGGTCAGCTTTTATTAGCTTTTTAAAGTACCTAACTAAATGTTATAACAGACTTTTCGTATTTATAGAAGAGCATTAGATAGTAGGTTTGATAGGTTTGGAATTTATTTAATTTTCCTCAACGTTCTCTTAGGGTATACTGTGTAATTTTTTGTTCTTCTTGGAGGTGTTAAACATTTCTATTCAGAAGCATTTCAGTCAGATTCCCGCCGGTGCTTTTATATATTTTTTAAGGTTATGTTTGTAAAAGTTTTTCCTTCATTTTGAGCATGCCTTGGGTTAGTTTTTGTTGGTTGCGCCCCCGCAAATATGCTCCTTAATTCATCAGCTTTAAAATACTTGTTTTAAAAGTAATTATAATTTTGTAAAATCGTCTTTTTTATTTTCCTGTTTTTTTCACTTTAAATTTGGAGGTGTCTCGTCTATATTTTTGAATAAAGCATAAGCCGCTATCCACAAGAAAATGTTGCGTAAGAATTGCAAGACCAAGATAGCACTTTAGTTTACAAGACCAAGAGCAAGACCAAGACTCTACGTGTAAGAACAAGACCATGCAAGTCTTGGTCTTGCTTTGCTCATACTATGGAAAAATTAGATTTGATAAGAAATGAGAAATCATTTATTTGGTCTTGCAGAGATCCTTCTGTTCTATCAAGTTGCGGATACTGTATGCTACCTATTTATTTTCTCAAATTTGAGTTCACTCAGGTGCAGTGATCATTTATTATGTTCTCCTTCTTCTCCTTCAGCCTTCTTTCCATTTTTGTAGATCTTGAGCTTTTTGGAACCAGTGTGTTTAAACTATTTCCTTGATATTATCTATATCCATCTTCTCTCAACTTACTCTGCTCCTTTTAGTTTCTCTTTGTCGTCATTTTGTCACCTCTCATCCATCTATAACTGCCCTGTTTCGTCACCCAACGCAATCTCAGCACTTCCTGTATTTCCTCATGCCTAATATTATCTCTTAGCAAGCTTTCAAGCATTGCTGGCTCCAAGGGTGTGGTTTTAAGACGAGTGGCATTTTCTTATATCAAGACTATTGTTTCTAACCCATATGTAGCAACTCGAAGAATACAGGAATCATACCCATTATTGCGATGGTCGTCTTTTTCTACAGGTCACTTCTGTTTTTAGTTTTCTTTGCCCAGCTTTATGACGAAGCCTAGGTAGAAACAATGATCAACTGTTTCATTATACCTATAGTTGTCATTTTCAGTCCAACTTCACCGGCTGCTTCGTTTAGTTATTGACATATCGCCCAGTTCCTTTAGGTCGCTTGTGATTAGTACGATATCGTCAGCAAATCAGAAGTGATTTAAATATCATCATCATCATTCTCCAGCCAGTTGCGTCCTCTGTCGGCCTCCTCAAGTTTCTTCCAGTTTCTCGGTCCTGTTCCGTTGCAATTCAGTTGGTGTTGATCTTTTTTAAATCATCCGTCCATCTGGTGGGTCGTCTTCCGGGATTTCGTTTGTCTGACCATGGCCTCCATTCCAGAAGTTTTTTCGTCCATCTCTATCTGTTTGTCGTGCTACATGACCGGCCCACTTCCATTTCGACTTTGAGATCTTATTTTTTCAATTATGTCTTCTACCTTTGTTCCTGTACGAATCTCCTCATTTTTTACTCTGTCTCTGAGTGATATCCCCAGCATAGATCTTTCCATCTTTCTTTGTGTGACACTCAATTTCCTTGCTGAAGCCTTAGTGAGCGTTAGGGTTTCTGCCCCATATGTGAGGACCGGTAAGATACACGTGTTAAAAGTCTTCCTTTTTAGACTTATAGGAATTTTGTCCTTAAATATGTGTGTCAATTTGCCGTATGCTGCCCATCCGAGGTTTATGCGCCTTAAAAGTTCACAAGATTGGTTGTCCCTGTTGATTTTTAATTCGTGTCCCAGATAGGTATACTTTACTACATATTCGTCATATTCTATTTGCGCTCCCTCTACGCATATATTTTCTGTTGATACTAGGTTGGTTGTTGCGTTAGTTTTGGCATAGTTTATGTTCAGACCAATCGCTTCCATTTCGTTCTGAAGTTGTTGCAGCATGTCTCGTGCTTCACTTAGATCATCGGCAATCAACACTATATCATCCGCGAATCGGAGATTATTATTTAGTTGTTCTCCATCTATTGTAATACCCTTGTTATACCAATTTAGTCTTTTAAAACCGTACTCTAAAACCGCTGTGAATAGTTTTGGTGATAAAGTGCCTCCTTGGCGTACCCCTCGTTTTATATCTATTTTCTGCGTGGTTTTATGCAGTCTTGCAGTCGTTGTTGCATGTTTATATAATATATCATATACAACTTGGGTGTACCTGTAATCTAGTCTGCATTCTTTGAGAGCCTGGAGGATAGCATACATTTCCACTGTGTCAAACGCCTTTTGGAAGTCTACGAAAACTAGAAAACTATTATATTCTATTGTCTTCTCTATTAACGTTTTCACGCTTTGAATGACCACCTTCGTCCCAAATCCTGTCCGGAACCCTGCCTGCTCTCTTGGCTGGTATAGGTCAAATTCCGATTCCAGTCTGGTTTTTATTATGCGGGTATATATTTTGTAAATATGGTTCAGTAGGCTTATGGGTTTATAGTTGTCTAATCGAGTACTATCTCCTTTTTTGTGTAATAGGATGATAGTGGCATTGTTCCAATTTGAGGATTTTGTAGACATAAATTAAACAGAGTCTGCATTTTCTCTATTAGTACCGGTCCTCCCATCCTTATTGCTTCAGTTACAACTCCATCTTCGCCTGGGGCTTTGTTGTTTTTAATTTTCTTGAGGGCGCGATATATTTCTAACTTAGTGATGTCTGGGATGTCTTCTCATCCCTGGTTTTGCACTTTCCCCTGATTTAGTTGATTTCTATCTGGGTACCTCTTTGTTCGTATATAGCTCTTTGTAAACATCTTCCACTATTTGTATTATTGTATCTCTATTTGATGTTACATTTCCATCATTGTCTTGAAGTTTAAATATTTATTTTCTTCCAGTGGATAGTTTGTTTCTTAGGACTTTCATGCTTTTATTTTCTTCGATGGTTTTTACCACATTGTCGTATTTGTATTTTCTTAAGTCTCTCCTCATTGATTTTTGTATTTCTTTATTAATATGTTTTAGTCTCTGCCCGTCTGTATTTGGTGCACTTTTAAGGTCTCTTCTTCGTTTTATTTTATTTTGTGTTTCCCTACTGATTTCTTCTTCTTTGGCAGTTTTAGGACAGTATTGTCTTTGAGCATTTTCTAATGATCTTATTATTTTCGAGTTTATGTTGTTTATGATATCTGCTTCTATTCTTTCATTTAAAGCTTTCTCAGTCTGGTCTCTGTATGTATCTATTTCTTCTGGTTCTTTCCACGTTGTTATAGTTTTTTTTTAACATTTTGTTTCTTTCTTTTGTTAGATTTATTTTAAAGGCCGCTGCCTGTTGAGAAACAACATTCAAAAGTGTAATATCGTCGAAAATACCTTTCTTATCTGTAATGAAGTAATCGATCTCATTTCGTGTCTTGCCGTCGGGGCATTCCAAAGTCCATCTTCTGTGTTGTTTTTTTGCCGTAAAAGCATTTAAATATGCTCCTTCGTTACTTGTTATATTTTATTTTTGCATGTGACACGAGTACCGGTTTCCAAAAGGTCCAATAACTTGTTGATTCGTACTCTGAAATAGAATGCGCCGGTATCGCTGACCGCGTGGCCAAATTTGAAATGCTAGTTTACCTATGTCTTTACGGTACAACGAATTGCTTTCAACTGCTTTGGTGGAGCATCGGTCAGATCGTGTGCCTGTGATACGGAGCCCGGGCTCGATTCCCGCCGGTGGTTTCTTGTATTTTTTAAGGTTATGTATGTAAAAAGCTATTTTTCTTCATTTTGCGCATGCCTTGGATTAGTATTTGTTGGTTGCACTCGCGCCCCCGTAGCGAGCGAAGTGAGCGGAGGTTCATGCGTGAAGTGAAATATTAGACATTCTAAAATAGCAAATATACGTTTCCATTCTGATTGGCTGTGTGCGTTGGGAAATTAGGGTATGGTCCTTAAGAGAATATATAGTGTGTGCCCTACAGCAAAGTACAGATTTGACGTGTAACATATAAAAACATAAAAATGTAGGTTGCAAAATGAAGATTATTAAAAATAATACTTTCTAAAGCACATGAGCAGAGCACAAACAACTTACGATGGTTTGCTCATGTTAATAAATACTATTAGTTTTTGACTACAGACATTGTTGAAAATGAAAATTTTTCTCAAATTATCACAAATTACAACAGGTCATATAGAAAAACTTTATTGAGCTGTGATTTTATGCTCCTTAAGTCCCCAGTTTTACCATATTTGTTTTAAATAATTCATCCATTCGGTCTTCCAAAGATTATTCGATTCTATCAAGTTCCAGATATTGTATGTTACCTAATTTTCTCTCAAATCGGAGTGCACTCAGGTGCAGTGATCATTTATTATTTTCTTCTCCTTCAGCCTTTATTCGTCCAATCCTAAACATAAGCATCTCGTGCCACTTCCATTTTTGTATATCTTGGACTTTTTAAACCAGTCTCTTCCAACAATTTCCCTGATATCTTCTCTGTGGCCTTCCTCTGTTCTTCTTCGTGTCTCTTAGTCACCATTTTGCCACCTTTCGTCCATCTATCACTGCCTTGTCCAACCCATTCAGCTCTGTCATACGTTTCATCACCTGGGTCACTTCGGCTCTTTTCCTAATTTCCTCATTCCGAAGCTTGTATCTTTGATAGATTCTAAATATTGCACACTCCATGTCTCTTATGCGTCTTTAAGACGAGTGGCACTCGTCAAAGCCACTGTTTTTAACCCATAAAATGTAAGTGTAAGTGGGAGAATACACGAATCACACTCTTTTCTTCAGTTTATTGGGATGGTCGTGTGTTTGGGAATATGATAGAGCTTCCTAAAGGCAGCCTTATTCTGTTTTTGGGTTTCTTTGTCCAGCTTGATGACGAGCCCGAGGTAGATATATTGCTAAACTTTTTGATTGTACCTACATAGTTGCCATTTTCAGTACAATTTCACCGGCTGCTTGGTTAATTGTGACAACATATCGCCCAGTTTTTTAGATCCCTTATGATTAGTACGATATCATCAGCAAATCAGAAGTGATTTAAATATGGTCCCACGTTATTTATTACATTTTATTATTGCAAGTGACACGAATATCGTTTTCTAAAAGTTTCAATAAATTGTTGATTCGTACTTTAAATAAAATACAACAATCTTCTAACGATTCGAATACTTGTTCCTCAATTATAAAATATCTTGGAAAATTGAAAGCAGAATGAAGAGGGTCATATAGCTCATATAAAACGAAGTTAAGGTGCATAGGACGATCCTTAACCATCAAAGGCGCCTTCAACGCCACGAGCTCACAGTCTATTAGTGGTTTTCAATGAACGTATAGTCTTTATTTTTCTTGATATGCCATGCACGACAAACCAACCACGGAGGCAAGCCTTCGAAGGATGCAAATTAGGAGATATGTCATGCTTGCGAGCTTACAGTCTAGTAAGTTTTAAACGATCGTAGTCTTTATTTTTCCTGATATGTGATGCACGACAAACAAGCCGCGAAGGTAAGTCTCCCATAGATGAACATTTGCAGATATGTCATGCTTAAGAGCTCACAATCTATTAAGGATTGAACGATCGTAGTCTTTATTTTTCTTGTGATGCGCGACAAACCAGCCGCGGAGGCAAGCCTCCGATACACCAATTATTTTTGCAGATCTGGCATGCTTTTAAATTAGGCATTAGTCTTATCACTTAATGAACACGCTGCACAAGGCAAACTTTTGCTTATCTAACCCAATAAGGTGTTGAAGCTTATCTTTACGACTAAATACGATGGCAATATTTGATCACCAGATTTCTTTTCAATACTGCTCGTCAACAAAAAAAAATTATACTGTGCGTAGTCATACAGTAGGTAAAACTCTTCATGCATAATTAAAAAAAAACTGATAAAAAAATTGCAAACATAAAATACAATTCCCCCATTTGCAGGCTTATAATGGCACTTTTACCCAGAGCTAATGACACTGTATTCAGTTCAGCAAAAAAAAGGGTAACCGAAAGTGATATTACAACTTAGGAAAAATTCACTACAAAATGTTAAATTTTATGGCACTCTAATTATTACCTACAAGCTCAGGCAACATCTTTCAGCCCTGGGAGTAAAAGTAAATTTTAGGTACTTGGTACCAGAACATATTGTCTGCCCCTTCTAAACATGATGGTTTAAATAAGCTTTTTAATCTGCAGTCAATGGGTTAGTTCTTGGCGAATGTGTGTCTGAATTTTCTAATACCTAGCTTAAGTTTGTGTATTTATTTGACATGCATCATTCGGTTGAGAATTAGAAAATCAATAATTTTAAATACCATCGCAAGTTTTATCCGTTTGATTATTTGATAAATATTTCACACATTCCTCGTTGGGACTGGGAAGTGGAACGAGTAAATACATGTACTCATGTACATACGAAATAATACGACCTCGTTATATACCTAGACTAGTTATATATAAATTAAAAGAATGAGCGGTGGCACAAAATTACACTTAATAGTATAATAGCTCCATTAGGTTAAATTAAAATGATGTCCCCAAGTCTTTACGGAAAATATTTTTCTTTTTTGTCAGCCCTTTTTTTTCGGACCATGCTACATTTAGAAATGCCAATTAGTGATAATTAGTTGTATGATTAAACACGTCATATTGTAGATATCAGTGGAGCAAATCGAGAAATAAGCACAGATTGATATTGAAATAACCAGTTCGTTTCTTTTTAAATTATTTTTCAAATTATCATAGGCTAGGTAAGCAGGTATAACTTGCTGAATTAAATTATATAAGGCAAGAAAATTAAATTATACACACCGGTTCTAGTTCCATCATTGATTATTGCCCATTTCATGGAGTGAACCAATTATTGCAACATATAGAAAATGAAAAATAGAAACAGTTTCCTACGTATTTAGGGCGGATGCAAAACTATTTGTCACACCTTTCCAGAAAATATTTTCGAATTTACCAGCCAACTAGTAACTTATCAAGCATGTAGATTGTATATATATAAGTATAGGTTTTTTTTTCAGTCAAGCTTAAATGAGAGTTAAAAAAAAGGTTAACTATAGATATATAGGTTCAGGACTTCTCCACTTTAGATAGACACAATACCTACTTTCAGGTATTCTTTAGTGTTAGTAGTGGAATGGAGTAATTTGCATCAACGATATCCAAACAGATGGATCGGCAGAGGAAATGACGCTCCTGTAAACTGCCCACCATGCACGCTCACCGGATATGAGTCCCTTGGATTATTTTTTACGGGGGTCTCTAAAAACGATGGTATACTCCAGACCGATTAATAATGAAGAGGAATTGTGGGGAATAATTCAAAATGCAGTCATCATATTGAAGAACGATGCGGAATTAATGCAAAGAGTGCATTTAAACTTTTTGCGTAGTATTGATTTTTGTAGGGTCAATTGGGGTAAATGGGAACTGTTTTTAAACTTTAAAATTCCAGCTTAATTTTTGAATACAAATGATGTTTTTTTTTAACCAAAATATAAATATGAATAAGTTATACAGTCTCCTTTGAGGCTGCAATGAGCTTTTCTTAAAAAGATTGGCATGTTTTTAGAAAAAAATGTTTCATTAACATATATCGGGTTTACAATTACCCCTGACCTGTCGGGGTAAATGTAAACGAGTTACTTTTTAGCTAAGCATTGCTTTGCTTAAATTCAAGGGGTAAATGCGAACAAAGTGCTTTTCACAGCTTTTGCGATAAAACTATACAATTTAAAGTCATGTTTACATTTACCCCATGTTTTCCTAAAATAATTTAGAAATGCTGTGATTTGGTGAGGTATTTTATTTAACAATTATTAGCGTATTCAATACAAAACAAACTTTATTTCGATTAGATCTTTTTAACTTTTACAACCTATGAAAATAAACCAAAAGCGTACAAATACAACCTGGTATTCAAAGCCCTAAGAATAACTAATTACTTTCGTGTACTGGCACCGCTGACAAAAACTTAATTATTATTTCCCCTTTCATCTGAGTTCCAGGATCTGGAAGTACTCCCACAATCTGATCTATAGAAATGTAGCTAACGTCATTTTCATCAATTTCAAACAACATTTTTGATGAATCCCAGGACTGTGATTTTAATTTCTGCTGAATCAATAGCTTCAACCACACAAACATATTGAAATGTGGTGGCTTTCCTTTTCCACCTTTGAAACATACCAACACAAATTTTCCCTCTGAAAGTTGCGAAACATTATCTACCTGTTCAATGTTTATATCTTCATCAAATGTCTAATTCCAAGAATCTTCATCGCTCTCATGAAGACTTATCTCAGTTCCTATCTCATCATCCGTCGATTCTTCTTCTCCTTTTCTCGTTTTCTTGCGTTGTGTCCTATTTTCAATATTTTTTTTCTGTAGCTATTTCTTGTTTGTTACGTTTCGCTTTTGGTTTCTTTCTCTCTTCTGCTTCTCTTAATCTTTTCAGCACTTCAACCGAGGTCAAAACTTCTTGTTTTAGTCTGGGGATTACCAATTTCTCTTGCGTACTACCAGATTTTAAAGGCTTGACATCAGGAATAGAAATACTAGACAGGGTAATATCAGTTGCAGATGATGCTGATGGTTGCGGGTCCTCGGAAACTTGAAAGCAAGTGGTCGGCGGCGGCGGTCTAATATTAGTTTCAGATAATGTTGATGACAGAGGGTCCTCAGAAACTTGGAACGAAGTGGACGTCTGGATAATATTAGTTGTAGATGATGTTGATGGCTGAGACTCCTCGGAAACTTGAAAGGAAATGGACGGCTGAAGTAAATTTGCAGTTTCAGTTAAATTTGGTTCCATTCCCAAATTCTTCCTGCAACATTGCTGTAAGTAAACCAAGCTGAATATTTTTTCCTACAGAAAATTGACTGATAGCGAATATGATTAAACAACAATTTTTTTTAAATAAATTAGTCTCCAAATAAAGTTTTAAAGCCGTCCACCAAACAGATAAAAAAATAAGAGGTTTTCTGTATGTGACAATGTTAGGATATTTAGCTACACTCCAAAAAATTATCAAAAAAATCCATCTTGCACTGCTAATTCACTGACCAAATTTCATCCTCAAAGATGACAGCAAATTTTTTTTATTCAAAATAATTTGAATATCCCGGTGCGGCAATTAAAAGCCAAAATATCTCGAAAACGGCTTCCTTTAGCAGATTTTAACAAGAGTACCTTTTTACCTAAAACTGTTCAGGAAATTATTTCCTTAATAAAAAAAGTAAAAATATACACTGAGAAAAAAGTTATGGTCATATTAAACCATCAGGGGGCAGGGGTCCCATAGGGTCCTTCCTAGTTCTTGTTCTAGATTTTCAGAGCATCGTGGATCATTTTGTGGATTTTTCTGAACGGCTTCTCCTCTATGGTCATCCTTCCTATGTTCCTGGTGGTTATTTCCTGTGACCTCGTCGTGTACCTGAAGAATTACGTCCCTGCTCCCTGTATTCTCTGTTCTAACGGTCTTGTCAGTTGTCTCGTCGTCTTGAAATTTTCCCATCATCTGTAGTTCATGACTGTGCGTAGCAGTTTCCGTTTCAGCGTTTGTAGCTTCTCCTTGTTGGTTTACGTTGCGGAATTCCAAACTGACGCGGCGGTACATGATTATTGTCCTGAAGTAGGTGTTGTACAGTCTGAGCTTGATGTCCTTGGCCGGTCTTGATTGTGGCGTGATGTATGAGAATATTGCGCTGGCTGCTATTCCTGCTCTTCTCCTGGTGCCCTGTATGTGGTCCTTGATTGTCAGCTTCGTGTCCTGATCCATGTCCCATTGATCGTGAAGTGTGTGTCCTTTCTCTCCTGCGCTTCTGGTTGAAGTTAATGAGTTGCGTTTTGGTCTCGTTTATCTTTAGCTTCTATCTCTTCAAGTATACCGCTATCTGCCTGACGTGTTGTTCTATTCGCTGGGTTGCCGCCACCTGCTGCGTTGATGATGCTGTAGACTGCTACGTCGTTCGCGAAGAGTCCCATCTGATTGTTCTGCTTCCTTGGCACGTCATTGATATAGATGTTGAATAGCGTCGGCGATATTAGCTTCCTTGGGGGAGACCTTGCCTTATTTTCCTTGTCCTTGATTCTCTCCCGTTGATCAGTGTTGTTGTTGTCCTGTCCTTTAGGTAGCTCATGACGGTCTTCGTGATTGCCGGCGTAATTCCTGCTTCATGGTAGCCATGGCCTTCCTCCATACGATGCCGGTGTCATAAGCCTTTTCTAAATCCAAAAGTGCCGCTGCTGTCGTCTTCTTGGTGTTGCTTCCTATCATTGCCTGGTCCACCATCCGCGCAAGCTGCATATAGCTGTCGATTTTCCTCGCTGGAATCCGAACTGTTCTGGTATGATGGTTCCTAGTGTTTGAAGCTCCGCGCTGATTCTTTTGTTGAGCACTCTTTCTAAGACATTTCCGAGGGTTGATAGCAGTACGATGAGGTTTGGCTCCTGTCCTTTCTTGGTTTGGCGGTGACAATGATCCTGGCTGTCTTCCGTGTCCCCGGGAAGTAGTGTAGCCTGATGGAGGCATTGTTGATGTACGTCAGCTGGACATGGGCTTTATTCGGCAGGAACTTGGCCTCCTTCCTGACTATTCCGTCAGGTCCTGGTGCTTTGTACGGTCTAGCCTTACTTATGAGCCTCCTTAGCTCCCTGGGGATCGTGACTATCCTATTCGTGTCCTGTAGCGGCAGCGCTTCAATTTCGTCTGTTATCCTCTGAACTCTCCTTCTTGTCCTGTCATCTGATAGATTCTCCGTCAGGCTGCTGATATTGGCGAAGTATTCCATGAACGCCTCCGCCTTCTCTCTACTGTCCCTGATGATGTGTTCTACGCCGTCTTTCGTCACTTTGATAGGTGGGACTGTCCAGCGGCTTTTGCTGTTCTTCACTATCTTGATCTGCTTCCATACGAATCCAGCATGGCTCGGGTAAGTTCGCATTCTTCCAGGTAAGCTTTTCGGGTTCAGGTCATGCATGTGTATTTTGATATGTCCTGCGTAGTTGGTTCCTTTTCGAGATCTGCTCCTGGATATGTAGGCGCGGCTTGCCCTGCTTCAGGTCCGGGTTTGTGAGGCTGTTGTGTTGCTTTGTGGCGCTTATTATCCTGGTCATGACTTCTATGGCTTCATCTATCTTTGCAGGGGTATCAATCTTGCTAGAACCAAATATTCCTATGTACTCCTCCGGTCTCATAATATGGGATGTAAATTTGCTAAAGCAGGAACTATTTTTGTTTGAAGTAAATTTAACTATAAGTAACGACCTTCTGTCAAATGTTCATTTAAAACGGAAGGACCAATAATACAGTTATTTATTATCCCAGTCCAGACATTAACCTATGGAGAATATTGAGAGAAGGGAACCCAGGGTGGATTGTCATATGCCCATCTCAAATAGGATCCTTTTGATAAAAACTTCATCATTATTGCACATATCTATTAAGTTTTCACAGAATTTTACAAGTCTGTCAGGATCATTATCTGTTAATTGGCTAGCCTAGTACCTATATATCACCAAGAATCCTCAAGAAAAATTTAAAAATGATATGATAGATTAGAGATTATTCATTAATATATACCTAGCTAGCTTTACTTTCTAAAATGTACTTTTTAATTAGCAATATACCTAGATTGTACAAAATATTTAGCTTGAGATTTGAGATTGACAGTTTTTGCTCAAAATTATTCGTTCTACTTTATACCTATTCTTAACTTAAAATGTCAAAACATAAAACAGTTATAAAGTATATTAGTTAGTTTGGGTTAGTTAGACTATCATTAGAATGTACCAGATTTTAAACAAAAATATTGTAAAGTTTAATTTTTCATTTTAAAATTATACATGGCTAAAATTACCTAATATGTATTTTTTAAAAATGTATATGAAGCATTCGTTCTTCTTTTACGAAATATGAGACGCCCCTGCCAGTGGCGGATTTGCAGTCTCGGCCGCCCTAGGCCCCAAGCTATCAGCCGCCCCTTTCTCAGCATCCACCATATAGACTACATAATGAAATTACTTTATTGCCAACTTAAAATCTGGCCGCCCTAGGCCCGGGCCTACCGGGTCTTAGGGTAAATCCGCCACTGGCCCCTGCAGACAGTAGCAATATTAAAATACACAGCCTTATATTAAGTTGGCATTTGCTGGCAAATGAACACATATTATTCACTTAACAGCTAAATGATTCACATATCGAGTAGATCATGTAAAGCGGGCTCGACGGACCAACAAATACATTAATGGCGTAGGTAGGCATTAGAAACCTATAAATACAAACCGCGGTTGCCTATAGATAATTTGGGAAAATTATTCCTAAATATACGTTCATAGCACCACTTTAAAGAGGCAATTGAATTGCATCAACCAAAACAGATTAAAAAAAAAACTTTGAACCTTCTATAAGATTATATTTAAATTATAGAAACCAAGTTACGGGTGCAATTATTTTTTTATAGCGCACAGTCATATATTATATAACACATACATGTAGACCACAAAAATGAACACATATTATTCACTTAACAGCCGAATTATTCACATATCAAGCAAATCATCTATCGTAAAGCCGGCTCGACGGACCAACAAATACAGTAGTGACGTAGGCATTAGAAACCTATAAATACAAACCGCGGTTGCCACATCAACCTTTAAAAATCGCACGCAGCACAGGCAAGGGTCAAGCTCCTGCATGGTGTCCTCTCACGCGAACGTCACAGATAAGTGCATCTACCTGGATGACGTCATAGCGCGGAGGTGTGGTCGCATTTGATAAGTGAAGGCGGGCTTAGTATACGATTGGCCGGAATCGCGACGCCTTGAACGGGGTGGGAGACGCCTTTTACAAAACTTCCAGGCCGAGCTTTAGTTCTGGTCGAGGTTTTCTTTTTGGTTTCAAGTTAACTTCGTTAGTGTCTTGATTAGTGAGACTTGTGCGTTGAGTAAATAATTTCAAATTTTAGTCGAGTTCATAATTAGATAGAGAACAGTACGCCAGACTAGTTTTTTAGAAGTCCTCTATTAAAATCCAATTTAAAATAGCATTAGTTAAGATATTGCAACTAGATAGGTATGTTATTTTGTAAGATTTTGCAGAGGAATGACGACCACAGTAGTCTATAATTTGAAGTAAATGTAATACAAGCTAAATAAAAAGCAGTCAATTTTAATACTACTCCATAAGAAATTGAATACCTAGAGCTACCTATGCTAACGAACCACGAGCTTCAACAGAGTGTCTTGTACCTAGGTACGGTTCAGAAGAACGTTTTACTTCCAGCAGCGTCGCAACTTGCTTGAGTCTGATTGGTGGATCTATAAACGAAGATTTTTTCGCTTTCGCATTAACAGCTGATTATGCCAGATTTGTTGAAAATGCAAAAGAAGTTCTTTATCATGCGCTTAGTTTTGCCTGCATTTCATGGTAAAATATCTTACCAATAAGTTGAAATAAAGAAAAATATCTATAGCCATTAATTATTATTTGACAAGAAAGCTCTATGCCAATTATTCTCGGGAATTTGGGAAACTTTCCAGTTTTTTATTTACACCTATTTCATGAAAAATGATTATTTATCTTATTTCCATCGTTTCGATTGGTCTATAGGTCTTACCCAGGTCAACATTATACTAAAACATAAGATCGTAGTAGTCAAGGATTAGTGTTTTAAATTTTTATTTTAAATAATACCTATGCTTTAATAAAATGAAAATCCCGTTATTAGCTAGATATTAAGTACATTATCTGGTAGATATGTACTATTTTCTATCTACGTTCCTTCCTACGTTCTTTAGTGCCGCATAGTACAAAGCATGCGATTTAAAAATTTAAATGTTTTACAGATTTCTCATATATCTACCCAGGACTCCAGTTTTCTGTTAATTATTTTAACCATTATTTCTGTCTGTAAGAACCTCGATACTAACCAAATGCGAAACACCACTTTTTATTGTAGAAATTAAGCTCGATATTAGATATCTGTCAACTTCGTCCCACATAAGAGCTTTTTCTTTGATTTTGTAGCAGTTTTTGTTTTATATAAGTAAATAGTTCTATATAGTTCGTTATACTATTTTTAGTAGTAGTTCTCTTGGAGACACAGAGAAAACCAACTTGATTTAAATATGTATTTTTAGAGTTCTTGGAAGCTATAGAATAGTTCTTAAGTGCTTTGAGATTTAACAAAGAGTTCTCGATATTAACCAAATGCGAAACACCACTTTTTATTGTAGAAATTAAGCTCGATATTAGATATCTATCAACTTCGTCCCCCATAAGAGCTTTTTCTTTGATTTTATAGCAGTTTTCGTTTTATATAAATAGTTCTATGGTTCGTTACTATTCGTATAAGTAGTTCTCTTGGAGACACAGAGAAAATCAACTTGATGTATTTTTAGAATTCTTGGAAGCTCTTGAATAGTTCTTAAGTGCTTTGAGATTTAACAAAGAGTTATGTTAAAATTAGTTCAAGAAACACGATAATAATTTAGCATTACACTTATCTTCTAAACAAATGGTACCTAGAATCGTGCTAATACAATAAATTTGTGCTCATAAAGGCCCCTAGCGGGAAAGTTTTGTGGTAGTTTTGATTTTCATCATTCTTTACATTTTTGGGGTGCTGAAACAGAATCTAAGGTTTGCTAATAAATTTTTGTGTCGCAACATTGAAAAAAATACAAAAAAAGTAGGGAATGGTATTTTTGGCAGACTTATACTTATAACGCGAAAACTATAAAATTTTCGAAAAAAAAACACGATTCAAAATGAAGGTACATACAATTTTCTATGAATTACATCCTATAAATGTTTTTGCAGGACGAGCCGTTTGGGCTCAAGCGCTAGTTGAAAATTGTCGTATTTTTTGTCTCCCCAAAAACCCACTTTTTTTCACCTCAAAACTCTATTTTATTAAGATCATTTAGTAAATTCCTCCTAGTTTCACATCACTAAACACAATGTAGACTACCATCTCCAATCCGAAAAAAGGATTTCCAAAATCACATTGTATTTAAATTTTGGGCAAACATAATTATTTCATCTTGTACGTTTTTCAATTTTATTAGTTTCAAAGACCCTCGAGCTCACCAGAACGAGATTGCCCAAGCAGTCAACATGTTTCTCATGGCTTTGTATGGGAAAGGCCGAGATACTAAGCATTATAATATATCATCATCATACGAGAACATTCACTGAGAGTTTACTTTCAGAGGCAGCAGTGGTTATCTGGACGAACCATATTCAATGAACAATAAAGATACCCGAACAAGTGGGGGTGGTAAAAACAAAGAGTGCATGGTCTTGTACCCATTGCAACCACGTCCAAACCAGCACCGGATTCAATACATCAACGCATTTCTTGCAAATTCAAGAATTTTGCTGACAGCGAAATTGTGGATACAACAAGAGAGGCCTATATTGCTCTCCAATATGCACAACATGCAACGGGGTGCGTGAAAACGTCGAGCCCCCGGATGACAGCGTTCAGATAGACGAAGAAAGGGCCGAAGAAAGAAACCAAGAACTGTGTGAAGAAGAACCCTCACACGATGTGGAAGGTGTGTCTAATAGCAACATCACAAGTTAATGATTTTTCACGATTTCTCTCATTTTCCAGCTCAATCTCCGATGCTGTTTATAGAAGAACCCGATCCTCTGCCAGGACGTCCCGCCATCGAGGAGCCTCAGCTAAGACCTTCCGCGATCAAAGAGCCTCAGCCCGGACCTTCTATTTGATAATAAATTAGAGTTTTGCAAATAAAAAGTGGGTTTTTGTGGAGATAGAAAAAACACGGCACTTTTCAACTAGAGCTTGAGCCCAAACGTTTCGTCGGAGAAAAAATATAAAGAAGGTAGTTATATCTACCTTCATTTTGAATAGAAATGATTTTCTGAGAAAAAAATTAGGGTATTCAAGTTATTAGCAAAGTGTCAAAACTACTATTTTTACCTTTTTTGCATTTTTTTCAATGTTGCGTCACGAAATTTTGTTAGCGAACCTCAGACTCGGATTCAGCACCCCAAAGAATATAACGACATAAGAAAATCAAAACTATACTCCAAAACATTCTTACCAAAAATACTATTTTACTGTAGTATGCTGTTTTAAATCAACCGTGGAACTATTCAAGCACACCCCAGAACTCTAAAGTTTCGATCAGAACTCTCAGGTACCTATGCATCCGATCGAAAATTTGAGTTCTGGGGTGTTCCTGAGTAGTTCCTAAGTTCAGTTAAAACACCACGTTTCTGGGTCCCCTGGTTTAGGAGATAGGCATAGCGTAATGCTAAATTATTAACGTGTTGCAGTAATTTTAACAGAACTTTTTCAATCTCGAAACACTTGAGAACTACTAGGCAACTTCCAAAAACTCTAAAAAATATATATTTAAATTAATTTGGGCAGTGGGGTGAAGCTAGTTCCCCAATTAGCCAACGTTGGTTTTCTCTACCTTAATGCCGTATAGCAAAGAACTATAGAATTCTTCTCAGAAAACCAGAACTGTCATAAAAAGAGTGTTAAATTTTAAGACAAAAAAATGAAACACGCAACAAGTTAAAAACCAACAAACAATAAACACAAATTATATCACCAAGAATATTACATTAATCTGTCATTGTAGTAGGTATTCTAGAATATTGTAGTAATCCTTATTTTTTTTAGCATAAGGGAAACGGATCTCCCGAACAATTTGAAACATTTAATATTACTATAAAGCAAAAATTTTGATACTGTCATAAAGTAAAGAATTCTTTGTTAAGGCTGATACAGGGACTGACAGGGGAAGATTTTCAGACTGAAGCGTTTGGTAAGGCCCAGGCCTGTTAGACACAGAACGTTTGTTATGAACAATGCTACCAAAGTTAAAATTTGTGACGAAAGAAATAAAGACCTGCAATGATCCCTGGATCCTGCCCTGTTCGGATACCTAACCCCTCTCTTCTGAAGAACGAAAATTGAACTGAATGCATAAACTTCAGGAAGCAATTCCGTATCTAAGCTAACAATCCACCAATGAGTCATAAACGACCATTGCCGAGGAGAAATCCAATTCATTGGAAACTCTCGCAGAGCATAAGAAACGGATGCTAATTTTGAATTTATAGCGCTAATATGATCGGTAATTAAAAATGATGGTATTAAAAATTTAACTCAATTTTGGTCTTCCTAGGAATAAAATTTTGATTTTATGTAAAAGGTTTAGTTTAGACCCTTATACACGGTCTCTAAAACCAAATTTCCGGCAAATTCCCAGTTTTTCCCGGTCGGTTTTTATATTTTCCCGGTTGGGTTTCTGTGAATTTACTAAACTTTTGGTGTTAAATTTTGAAACATTTATTTGTGTACATAGAACAAGAAGATAAGTAAACAAAAAAAATAAAAAACTTACTTTTTATTTTAAAAAGTTCTTGATTGACAGCTGCCAAATCTTCTTGTGATTGTTCAAGAATTTCGTCTTTTCTTCCTCCAATTCTTCTGTTTGTTTCCGACGCTTCCTTTTTTCTATACTTTCCTCGAGTCACTTTCCAACTCTTTTGATTTGTTTTCTTTTTGTGCTGTGTTATGTCTTGAGTAGGCATTCCTCATGGAGAGTATTATCGATTTTGTAATGTCTATATCTTGCACTCCGCCAATTTCTTATAGCGAATCGTACACTAATCTTTGGCCTATAAGGGAGCCCCTTTCTGCAGTTACATTTTCGTAAAAAAATGTGAGAAGTTGGAGCACCTTTTTTAAACTACAATTTTGTATAACCAACCATAATCGAAAATCGTCTACTCTTTCACATCTGGAATAATTCTTCATTTTATTTAAAATGCGCTCAGTAAGAATGTCTCTAAATGCTCTATTTGCTTCTTGAAATGTGGTGGCATCGCATCTGTTTGCATTAAGCAGAATTTCAAATGATTTAGACATCAGTTGCACACATTTCTTTGGGTCGATGCCAGTTTTACTGGGGTTAAGGAAACTTATTGCTTCAGTCAACTTGTATGTTAACGGACATTTTTCCAAAAGCTTGGACAACATCAAACTGTTTAAACAATTCTGGCAAAAGAGGAGTGCTTAGGAGAACTTCTTCTATAACAAAACGCCTCATAAAGTTATTTAAAATAGATAATAGATGTTCATATAGGTATACTTAAAGGAACTAGACGGCAATTTCAATTGGGTGCTGCAGAGCACAGTCGAAACTTTTGAGCATTGTAAGCTCAGTCAAAATTTCCGGTTTAAACTTGATTCTCCTGTCGAATTCCCGTTTTTTTCGTCTAAGTGATATTCACGTCTTTTTCCAGGTTTTCCAGGCTCTTAGACATGTTATATGCCTTTTTTGCCTACAGCAGGAGATTGGTAACCAGGCCAGTTGTACTCAACAGTATTAAAAACCGCATTTCAATCTCTCAATAATCGTCCAGAAAATATATGTCTTCAAAATTACCTTAAAAATATGTAAAATGTTTCAACCTATAGTCCAGCAGGGTATATGCTTACTGACCAAAGGCGTAATTTTCATCTACAAAACTTTGAGGAATGTTGAGCTGTTAATGTTTTTATAATTCAGAGCATAATTTGAATTGAAGGTTAGGCAATGTACTGCTTTATTACGGTTTATTGGAGTCACCTCTTCTTTCTATATCATAAAACACATATCGGTTGCATTTTTTTCCAAAACGCTTGCATATTTTGTCCAAATTTGGTGCATTTAAATGCCCATATTTTCCATTTACTTGCCGCATTTTTCCGGTTTTTATAGATCAGGGCACTTATGTATATTTTATTTAAACAGAAGTCAATCAATGTTTGATAATATCTAGATATTTTCTATCATTAGCTGATGTCAGCAAATACACCACGACCTTGACAGAGTAATAGGGAAACGCAAGCAAACCAAACCAAAACAAAACGTTCGTGTCCTAGAAGAAAATTGATGTGCCTAGATCCGTTACTTTATTTTACTGGAAGCGGAAAAAAAGCGTACACATCGAAAGTCAGGGCGACGGAGGACAAAAGACGGTGCGGCGCCGGTTCATTTGTCATGACATCAGTGCTGTCACTTCCGGTGCTACTGCAACCGAAGCGAACACTGTATAGGGTGGTTGGAATAAATCTCGCAACGCTGCAATGCTTCTACATTTTATTATTAGATAATTGCCTTTAACCAATTTAAGCATACCCTAGTTTGGGGCCAAATTGATTTTTTATGTGGAGTGTATAACATTAAATAAGAGATATTTTCTTTCAAAAAATATAGATGGCTTTTTATGATTATTTTCTAAGGGTTCTGAAAATTATTTGCAGTATTCTTAGGAAAAAAATAAATAAATAAAATAGGGCTGATCAGTGACTTGAATTGGGGCGAATTTGATCAGCTCTTTCGTATTGCACCTACATACCAAACAAACCATATACAATAATTATCAATTTGAAATATTTTTGTTAGTTTAAGAGTTATTCGGCCTCAAAGATCTCCGGGTCAAATTGATCGTATCGGTGAAATTGATCACTGCGAAACTCCTTGCACAGCCACTAACAAAATTAAGTTTCTAACCTAAAAAAATATATATGATAATTGTTATAATTAGGTTAATACCAGCGTTTTCACAAAAAAATATATTTTACAGGCTGCAAACTTAATTTTGTATAGCCTGTACATTCATAGAAATATCTAGTTTTTATTGTGAAAAATCTATTAAATAAGTAAAGTGTTTTTACGAAAAAAATCTAATAAAGTAATAAAAAACATATACAAACGCATATCAAAACTTTGCTGCTAAAGGATTATAAGTAAACTCGTTCAAGAAAAATTTAATAAAAAAACTTATTTTCTAAAAAAACCACAAATCAATAGATTTTTTACAAACTAAATTTTTTTGCATCGATGTCTTTTGGAAATATGTCGTCATGATCTCTAATTTCAGAGTTTGGAAGCACTGCTAAAATATCAGAGTCATCAACAATAAATTGATCATCTTCCACTGCTTTAAATTTATTTTTCGTGGCATTAATGGATTTTATACTCATAATTTTCACTCCTTCATCGGTTATTTCCTGAATTATTGAAACACGCCGTCTTTTTTCAACTCCCCCTAGGACCTAAACCAACAAAAATGCATATTTTTCAAATATTCTTCTTTTCTACTAAGAAATATTCAGTCTCTTCTTCTACTTCTTCGGCAACTTCGTCATCGGAATTATCCTGTAATACTGGTTCTGGTTCATCATCTGAATTTGGGTCATCATTAGGAGCCGTTGCGCTTTCACTCGACTCTGCCTCAAGCTTCTGTTTGTAATGTTTCTTCTTGTAGATGCAACTTTGAATCTTTGTTGTTGTATGTCTTCTCTTCTTCTGGTGCCTTCTTCATTGAAGGTTGGCGATCATTCTGGCTATTTGCACTTACTTACTATACTCTTGCCATACCACTTCCTCGGGTTTTTGAGCAAAGATGTCCGTCTTAATCCTGGTAGTCTGCGACCTACAATTTTTCCCTGTATTTTAAGCTGCAGAAGACGATATTTGTCTCCCCTAATGACGTGCCCAAAGTATTCCAGCTTTCGTTACTTTATTGTGCGTATGACCTCCGTGGTTGTGCTCAGTCGCAGCAGTACTTCCGTATTGCGTATACCGACTCTATCCGTCCATGCGATTCTAAGCATACGCCGATAAATCCACATTTCAAAGGCTTCAATTTTTTTACACAGTTGATCTAACAAGGTCCATTCCTCCATTCCATTTAATAGGATTGGAAAAATATAGCATCTAACAAGGCGTAATCGTAGACATAGACTGAGTTGTCGACATGCGTTAGTAACTGTTTCATCTTTGTGAAGACATTTCTGGCCTTTTCAATGCGAATACTTACTTCTTGTCCGATGTTCCATTCGGCATTCAAACAGCATCGGAGGTAGTCATATCGTTCGACGCGTTCTATAGTTTGGTTGTCTAGTGTTATTTGGATATTATCAATATTTTGTTTAGTGACAATCATACATTTGGTCTTGCTTGCATTCATTTTTAGCCAATTAGCATTACTAATTTTGATTACTAGCCATTGTAGGTCCTCAACCCACTCGCCCAACAAGACAGTGTCATCCAGCATAGCTGATATTGCTTATGGGTTATACCATTTACGTTTGTGCCCCTCTCACTCTCAGCCAAGGCCTGTGATATTATGAATTCAGAATATATTGAACAAGAGGCGAAAGAACACAACCCTGTCTAACTCCCCTTCGAATCTCTATTTCCTCCTTTGTTTGATCTTCAATTTTAGTTGAAGCGCATTGGTTCCAATATAGGTTTGCGATAATCCTTATTTCTCGTTGATCTAGACAAATATTTTGAAGATGTTAACCTTTTGGCATGTTGGACTCTATCAAACGCCTTTTCATAGTCTATGGAGTACATGGGGACAGGCTTATTCATATCTAAGCATCTCTGAACCAAGACTTGCATGCCAATAGAGAGCATCTCTAGTTCCAAGACCACTGTGTCAGAAAATTTCTGAGACAGAGTTCGGATTTATAAGTGGAACTAGAGATGCTCTCTTTGGCATACAAGTCTTGGTTCAGATGCTTAAATATGCATAATTGAATAAGCCTGTCCACATGTGCTTCATAGACTATAAAAAAGCTTTTGTTTGATAGAGTCCAACATGCCAAAATGTTACATCTTCAAAATAATGGTCTAGATCAACGAGACATAATGATTATCGCAAACCTTTATTGGAACCAACGTGCTTCACTTAAAAGTAATTTAATGAGCTCTTCACATTGTTTGCAAATTCTCTTATGAATTATTTAAAGGAACAGTTTTAAAACATGACTTATCAGGCTTATGGTATGGTACTCTCGACAGGGTTTTGCGTTTGGCTTTTTTGGCAAGGTATAATAAAAGTATTTTTTAACCAGTCTTGCGGTATCTCTCCTGAACTATCATCATCATCATCATCCAAGCTTCTGCGTCCAAAGTTGAGCATAGGCCTCACCTAAATTATTCCAGTTGTGTCGGTTCTGAGCTTCTTGTAGCCAGTTGCCAGCGATTCTTTTGCCATCGTCTGTCCATCTTGTAGGTGGTCTGCCTCTACTCCTTTTGTCAGCTCGTGGCCTCCACTCACACATTTTTCTGGTCCACCGCCTATCAGTCATTCCGGCCACATGGCCGGCCCAGTTCCACTTAAGCCATGGTATGCGCTCGATAACATCCGTGACGCCTGTCCTTCTTCTTATTTCCTCATTTCTGACTCCATATCTGAGAGTCAGTCCCAGTAGCGACCTTTCCATTCTTCTTTGGGCTACTCTGAGTTTGGTTGCTGTGGCCTGGGTTAAGGAGAGTGTTTCGGCACCGTAAGTGATGACTGGGAGCACGCATTGGTCGAAGGTGTTCTTTTTTAGGTGATTTGATATGTTGCTCTTGAAGATGTCTGATAGAGCTCCATATGCAGCCCATGCCAAGGTAATTCTTCTTTGCAGTTCAGTGGTTTGGTTATCTCTGGCAATTTGGATTTCATGACCTAAGTATTAATATTTGTGGACTAATATTATTTCTTTACCACCGACCTTTAGGTTTTCACTTGGTATCAAATTTGTCATGAATTGCGTCTTTCCAAAGTTCATGTTTAAACCGACTTCTTTGCAAACGGCATCTAACTCAGTAATCATAGTTCTAATCTCTCCCAAGTTGTCTGTTATTAGAGCTATGTCGTCGGCAAATCGCAGGTGGGAGAGCATTTCGCCGTCAATACAGATTCCTTTGGTGCCCCAGTCCAACTGCTTGAAAGCATGTACCCGGACTGCCGTAAAAAGTTTGAGAGATAACGTGTCCCCTTGTCTAATTCCTCTTTCGACTTTTATATATTTTGTATCTTTATGCAGTCTTACAGTCATGGTAGCATTGCTGTATATGTCTTTAATCAGTTTAGAGTACCGATAGTCTATACGGCTTTCCTCCAGCGCTTTCATTACACTGTTCATTTCGATCGTATCGAATGCTTTGCGGAAGTCTACGAAGGCCAGGACCAGGGGTCAGTTGTATTCGATGGATTTTTCTATAAGGCCTTTTATACAGTGGAGGTGGTCGTTAGTGCCAAACTTTGTCCTAAAACCCGCCTGTTCCCTAGGTTGATAAAAGTCCAATTTTCTTTCTAATCGATTTGCTATTATTCTTGTGAATAGCTTGTAGAGGTGGATTAACAGGCTTATGGATCTGTAGTGTTCAAGATCTGTTGGATAGCACTTCTTATATATTAAAATGGTTAGCGCATTGTGCCATCTTGTAGGTGATTCGCCTTGGTGTAGACATAAGTTGAACAGTTCCTTTATTTTCTCTAAAAGTCTGTCCCCTCCAATCTTTACGGCTTCTATAACAGTACCGTCTTCACCGGGAGCTTTATTTCTTTTCATTTTCTTTAGTGCGTTTCTTATTTCATCTGTTGTTATATCTGACATTTCTTCCGATCCTTGGTTAACTACTCTTTTTCCAGAGTTATCTAAGTTTTCTGTTTGTTGCACATCAAGGTTTTGTCGACTCTTGTACAATTTTGTATAGAATGCTTCAACTACTCTTAATAATCCTTCCCTGTTGGTGGTCATAGTTCCATTTTTGTCTTTTAATTTGATTTCTTCTTTTTTTGCCATTGTTTAATTTTCTCCTTAGAATTTTGAGACTTTTATTATTATCTTCGATCGTTTGTTGGATTTGTTCACTTTTGTACTTTCGGTTATTTCCTCTGATAGATTTGGATATCCTCTTGCTTATCTCTCTAAGTTCGTGGTGCTCTTTGTTCTTATCGCTATGCATTTTTCTCCTCTCTTCCATTAACGCTTGTGCTTGAGGACTTAGTCTATTGGTATTTGATTTCTTTTGGCAATAAACTTTCTGACTCCTGAACTATAATATGACGTTAAATTGGTCAGTGAGAACTGTGACACTTTCGTCTTCAGTTAGTTTGAGAAGATCTATTAAAACATTGTCCGGTCCCGCAGCTTTACCATTCCTGGACTGTCGAAAGGCTGTCACTATTTCTTCCTTTAAGATACTAGGCCCTTCATATGCATGTTCGTAGGTATATATATCTGGTCTCTCATCGTGGAATAGATAAAGAATATATTGCTTCCACGTGTTTAATTTTTCTTCCATGTCCGTAGTAATTATGCCGTCATCCCTGATCAAATATCTATTGTTTGGTTTTCTGTTTGATCCAAAAGTCTCCTTGATTTTCTTGTGAAGATTAAAAGAGTCATGCTTTCTCTGCAGTTCTTCCATTTCATGGCATTTTCCATTTAACCACTCTTCCTTGGCTATCCTACATTTACGCCCAATTTCTCTAGCTTTATATCTATGTTGATTGCGGTGTTTGTGTTGTCTCTGTTGGTCCATTAGATGAAGAATTCACTTTTGCTTTTTATGTCTACCCTGGATCAGATTATTATCTGCCACTTCGCTGATGGTGTCTTTTAGGGATATCCACGTTGCGTCTGACTCCGCTGAAAAGTTCATTTTGTTTAATCCTTGTTTTAATTGTTCTTGGACTATGCTTTTTGTAGTGAAGTCTTTAATTTTTTTAAGGTCATGGCGGTTTATTCGCTTTTTCTTCACGGTCCTCAATTTAACCATGATCAGCAGACCTATCAGAGGGTTGTAATCAGTTGAATATGTTGTTGTATGTAATCTATACTAAAACACTGTGAACAGCATTTTCATCTATGTTGTGACTTTCAGAAATTTTTTGTAAAATTCTTCCCGGATCAAACGGCACTAGCTCTTAAAGAAGAAGGCATTGGTGCCACGTTCTTCCTTTCTAAATCCATTTCCATCAAAGAAGAAGAAAGTGAATGTGGAAAATCTTTCTTATCAATTGACGTGCAAGTTACATGTGATAAAGTTGACTTCCAATAAATTTGAAATGCTCTAAAAAGCCCACATCTAAAGGTTGTGTCAGATATGTGGATTTTTTGGGCAACCACACCAGAAACCACAAAAGGATAGAAAGAGGACGAGAACACTCTTGGAAGACAATAATTACTGTTAGCAATGCAATGTTTCTTCCAATGATGGTTGTATACAAAGCAGATAATCTTTATGATAGGTGGGCCAGGTGGTAATAGGTATGCCAGACGGTTGGCTTGAAACATGGTCCATTTAAGTTTTATTACCACATGCTGAAACCACTTGCGATCCAGAAGACACAGTGGTCTTGCTGAAAGACAAACCTTGCATATCAATGATTTCCAGATAATAAAATTTTACTAAGACCATCTCCGACAAGTGCATCACGTCGTGCAACCTCTCGATGTTGTTTCTTTTGTCCCGATGAAAAGGTGGAGATAAATTCTAGATCATGGAAGAAGGAGAAGCAGATGTCTCGGTTTTATTACAAAGGAACTATGGATTGGAAATAATGACGGTGGTGGCAAAAATGCAGTGTCAGAATTTAGAGCAGTCGATCTTCATCCACCCAATCGTACTAGAATATCAAAAGAGAATTCATGATGGATTAGGCGCTGGATAGGAGTTAGAAGCCCGTTTGGTGAGTTATTGCAGGAAAATTGGGAACTGATGGAAAACAAAAATGAAAAGCACTACAAATCTTGCAGAAACAGTGCTGGATCCTCTCATGATTGCTAAAGCTTCTGCATCTGGCGTCTATCAGCCAAAATTAACAATGAATGAATAAATGGTTGATCAAGGGGGTGTTAAGACACTGTGACCTATACAGATCTATTGTGTCTTCCTTCCATGATGCTTCCGTTGATGTGATTCTCAATCAGAGTACCTCATCCAGCTTCAGTGGTTTGATAAAAACAAGTAGTCTGGATGGTTCTATGGAAGGAAGTTCCTCCAGTTCGACGATGCAGCACCCGAAGCAGGCATTCGCCTGTTCGCGACCGCCTTGCACTCCGTGAGAAGGTGTTCTCGGGTTTCCTCCCCCTCCTCACAGAACCGGCAACTCTCCTCGTTTTCAATTTTTATTCCCTCCAAGTGTCTTCTCAACCGGCAGTGGCCCGTAAGAAAATAAAGCCGGTGAGGATGCGGAGATTGTTCTTAATCAGTGTCACAAGGTGTTTTGATCAACCTGGGTGAGGAACCTTCCACTCAAGTACAAATAAAGCACGCAGTATGACATAAAATAAATAAAAAAAATAACAAGACGTAATTTGATATCTTCATAAATTTCAGAGATTTTAGCTTTGAATGAGCAAGTGATATTTGTATTTTTGCTTGGTTAGGTACCGCTTTTTCCAACAGACATGAAAAATAAGCAATGACCGACAACGTCGAGTGCTATTCTAGGTTACACTCGTCGATTTTGGTAGGACTACAACATTTGTCTTTATGTATTGTAGAATTTTGTGTCAAATATTTTAGACTATTACTATGAAAGGAGAGGTTTATAAGAAGTTACGCCAGTAATTTATTTGGCAAGCACATCGGAACACTGAAAAAATGTATATAAATATACCTAAATAAATATTCACGTGGTCGTTTTTGGGATACAGTGTAGAAACCCCGAAACCTAATAATCTGTGACAGGCATCAGCTATCGCAACGAACGGATCTGCCTCCGCCCGGGGCTAATGCGTGCGACATTTATTTTTCGTTGTTTGTCAGTCGACGAGCTCACTGGTGATTTATATGGAAATGTTCTCCCTCTGGGTCGACCAATATCGTGCGATTTTTATCTTTCAAATTGGGAGGTCACTTAAAC
>MU183625.1:0-15832 GCA_016904865.1 Pissodes strobi | reverse complement strand
TAGAATTTCGATGTTCAATTGTTTTTCTAGTAACACCGCAGAAAACTATATGAAGATCCTTACAACTTTTGTACTTAACATTTTTTTATACGAGGGTAAATAAAAAAGTTAAAGGGGGGTTACATTTATAACCGGACACCCTGTACACAGCCAATCAGAATCTAAATGTTCGTTTACTATTTTAGAATGTCTAATATTTCATTTCACGCATGGACCTCCGCTCGCTTCGCTCGCTATGGGGGCGCAACCAACAAATACTAACCCAAAGCATGCCCAAAATGAAGAAAAAAAGAAGCAACCAGTGAAGTTGGATTGAAAATGACAACTGTAGGTACAATCAAAAAGTTGAGGATTATTTCTACCTAGGCTTTGTCATAAAGCTGGTCAAAGAAAACTAAAAACAGAACAATTATATTTGCAAAAAGACGACCATCCCAATAATCCTGAAGAAAAAAGGGTATGATTCCTGTATTCTCCGAGTTGCTACATATGGGTATGGCAACTGTTCCTAAATCCTTTTAGCAAACGTACCTATAGATGCGAACGGCAGTTCGCAGTGGAGAGCTAGGTTCGTGGATCCTCGGTAGACTTTAATAAAGATATTGGGCACCACTTAGTCAACTGTGACTCAACTAAGAAAAATTCTATACTTAATGTTATTAAATCCTGAAAAGTAATTTTTGGAGGAGCTTTTCAATAAGGCATAATATTTCCCCAAAATAAATACTTTATTCTTTCCCTGCTAATGAGGAGATCCCTTGATATAAAACAGCAATTATACAGTACAATTACAATCACATGTATAAACAATAAAGCAATACAAAAGAAGCTTACATAATATTGACTATTATTAGCAATCGTGAGATACTAACTGTTAAGCAAATATCCTGCGTATCGATTAATAGACCACTAGTATGATGGTAAATAGCGCACAGGGTTTAAAATTCATTAATTTTATTCTGCCGCAATAATATAAAATAAAATATGTGTATAATCACTCAATCTGTGTATAATCTAAATTTGCCGAGACAGCCTTACAAATAAAAAGGTATGGTATGACTTACAACTTATGAAGTAGGTTTTTCTAAGTTAAATTTATTCTCCAAATTTATATCAATGTTAGTATATATCTACGGTCCATGCAACTCCAGAGCACTTCAATTCATAACTTGACCTTTCCAAACTCGTTACACCACATCCAGCCTATGGTAAGCAATAAGGGGATGACACGCAATCAGTGGTTTAAACCTAAAACACGCCAGTAGTGCTTCTAACCCAAAAACACGCTGGAAAGGATATCGCAATTGGGCAAAGCGATATACGTGTGCCAGAGCGGTACCCGTGGAGAGGACCCTAAAACAATTGTTTGCCTTAGCAAAAAGGAAAAAACTAACATTGAAATGATTACTCATATCCTAACTAGCTTTTCATCTTACCTATAGATCTATCTATACGGTTCTATGGCCCCTTTTCAATCTGGTAAAGGCCAGTGGAACAAGGCATAGTGTCCATTCGAAAGACATTTCTTCAAAACCAATAACAGTCAATTATAAAGATCCGCCATATAAAAGCAACAGCAACACAAATTCTTCTAGGAAGATTGGAAAATACAATTAGTTCCACCGAAGAATGCATGAAAATTTCGTGACTTACCACGTGGAGGTAGGATTCCAGTAACTCAACAATAACTTATATAGGTAGCCTCTATGGCCCTGGTTTGAGTCAAAATACATAAACGTAGCAAAAATTTCATAAAATAATTACCCTAACTATGAACCAGTCCATGAACATGAGGCACCTCGAAAAGGCCCCACAAAGGACGCCGGCTTCTCGACTCCTCGCCGGTCTAACGTAAAAGAAAAAACCCGGAACGAATTTCAACACTGACCCCGAAACATTGCTGCCAACTTAACTTAGTTGAAATAGCGAGTCCAAGCGCAGGCAGAACCATCCACGTCACAGCTTGGTTAATCGAACTTCTGCTCCAAACCATATTCGCCAAGCATCAAGTAAATACACCTTAAAAGGGGCCGTTACTTGGGAACGTCGATTCTTGAACCTGTCTAACCTAACTAAAATCAGATGCTATGCGTGTCTTACGGTTAGACTGATAGGTGAATGACACATTGACATTTAAGAAATGAAAACACGAAATCTCTTCGAAAGACGAATAAAACAAAAGGGAACAATACACCAAAACACAATTAGATAAACGAACATACTCAAGGTTACATTTGTATCGAACAAATTGTTAAGTTTTTATTAACTTTTAAATCAAAGAAAAGCTTGTGAGCATTATCCCGAGTAATAAAAAGAGAAAAGAGAGCTCAAAGTATAAAAATCAATGAAGTTAATAGCCTAGCAAATTGGATTGCACAACCAGAACTTTTAAAGAGGTTTCCGAACCTAGTCAAGTACCTACTGCTCAGAAAGGGACATGATGTTATTATCATATCATAAGTAACTAGTACATCCTACTGACACGTAAATATACATATAGAAGGTGTATTCAATTACTTTCAAGACAAAACAAGGCAATGTACTTCATACATACAAAACAAGGTAATGTACTTCATACATACACTTCATACATACACTCTACCTACACTAGAATAATTCAAACAAAATTGTGTTTGTAAACAAAAATAAATATAAACCAAGCAAAGCGGTAGCATTTGTTCATGCCAAAATTAGAAAATGCTACATGGGTTAGAAACAATGATCTTGACAAAAGAAAGTGCCACTCGTCTTAAAACCACACAAAGCGCCTTGGAGCGAGCAATGCTTGAAAGCTCGGTAAGAGATGATATTAGGCATGAGCAAATTTGGAAAAGAACGGGAGCAAAATACAGGAAGTGCTGAGATTGCGTTCGATTGGTAATTTGACGGAACAGGGCAGTTATAGACGGATAAGAGATGACAAAATGGCGACCAAGAGAAACGAAGAGGAGCAGAGGAAGACGACAGAGAAGATGGATAGATTTAATCAAGGAAATAGTTTAAAGAGACTAGTTCCAAAAAGCTCAAGATCTACAAAAATGGAAAGAAGGCTGAAGGAGAAGAAGAATAATATAATAAATGCTCACTGCACCTGAGTGAACTCAAATTTGAGAAAAGAAATAGGTAGCATACATTATCGACAACTTGATAGAACAGAAGGATCTCTGGAACCAAATAAATGATTTTTCATTCTTATCAAATCTTGCAAAGGAATGTGCTGTCTTGGTCATAGCCTAAAGATTCTTCTTTAGGCCATGTCTTGGTCTTGGTCTTGCAGCAAGAGTCTTGCAATTCTTAGATAATACCCTAATATATGTAACATTTTCTTGTGGATAGCGGCTTATGCTTTATGCAAAAATATAGATGAGACGCACGTCTCCAAATTTAAAGTGAAAGAAAGGGGAAAACGGAAAAAGACGATTTTACAAAATGATAATTATTTTTAAAACAAGTATTTTAAAGCTGATGAATTAAGGAGCATAATATTTCACTTCACGCATAGACCTCTGCTAGCTTCGCTCGCTACGGGGGCGCAACCAACAAAAACTCACCGAAGGCATGCTCAAAATGAAGAACAAAAACTTTTACAAACATAACCTTAAAAAATATATAAAAGCACCGGCGGGAATCGAACCCGGGTCGCCATATCACACGATCTGACCTCTGCACCACCAAAGCAGTTGAAAGCAATTCATTGCACCGTAAAAACATGGTATGGCATGGCATTTCAAATTTGGCCACGCCTTCAGCGATACCGGCCCATTCAGATTGGCTGTGTGTGTTCGGAAATTGGGGTATGCTCCCTTAAATTCCGATAATATTCATCTCTTGGTAACTTTACCAAGAAGGTAATTGTAAATGATCGACATGACGGTAATTATGTCGTTGGTAAAGTTACCAATAGATGGATATATTATTATCAGTTCCAAGTAGGATATACCATTTTTTTTTTTAGATTGACATACATACCTACATGAAAATAGTAAAATAGTTCGAATTTACATTAGAGCATTTATTTTTAAGTGGTGTCCTATCAGAAATTATTTGTTGGCCATCTGGTCTATCACATATTTGTCGTTGTAAGTAAGCTAAACTTAATACATTTTTGCTTTTTGGTAACTGCAAATGTGTTTACTAAACCGTTTGAATTAAGATTTTGAAAAGTTACGAGACATTCCGACCTTCTCCAGAAAGTGCCTTATCTGGTACCTACCTACTTATACGTATAGTTAAGCTTCAGCACTTAAAATGTAGGTATTCAAGAAATCGACGAGTGATGAGCAAAGCACAACCAAGACCAAGACTTGCACGGTCTTGGTCTTATTCTTATACGTAGAGTCTTGGTCTTGGTCTTGCAAACTAATGTGCTATCTTGGTCTTGGTCCCAATCTGCAACATCTTTTTGTGGATAGCGGCTTATGCTTTAGAAGTAGACTGAAATGCTTTTCAATAGAAATGTTTAACATCTTCAAGAAGAACAAAAAATTACACAGTATACCCTAGGAGAACGTTGAGAAAATTTAAATAAATTCCAAACCTATCTACCTACTATATAATGCTCTTCTACAAATAAGAAAAGTCTATTTTAAGATTTAGTTATAGGTACTTTAAAAAGCTAATAAAAGCTGACCCCGGTTTCAAAACTCATTATTTTCACCTGTGGAAATTGTATTAGAAAATAGTGACAAAAACATATACACTTGACAACCAACAATATATTGAGAAATATTTTTTAGATACCAATTTGGTCCAACACTGGCCGGCAATTAAAATGTTGAAGCATTCAGCGTTGCCAGTGTACTTAAATACTGCGCGCTGTAGCTCATCCGTGGCCTAAAGCGATGCGGTCAACTGATAATTAGTCCTCTTATCTTTAATGACAGGAAATAGTATCATATTATCAATATTGTTAATTAATTCGTCATATCCAATGCATATAAGCGAGCAGAAAATAATAATTAGTCAGGTATACTTATTAATATAAGATTTATTACCTACCTTGTGGTCAAGTGCAAATCGAGCGATTAATAATATGAAAAAAATTTATTACTTTCATGAATTTAATGAATGAAATGAAGGTTTTATGTGTAAAGAAGTCAGATATATTGTATATGTAGCTGAATCTGCTGGAATCTGTGTTCACTGGAAGTCAAGTACAAAAAAAAATTGTTCTTAGCTTCAAAAGGCTTATCTCTCCTCAAATCCAAATTCCAAAGGCGCCTGAAGAATCGAATTTGCGAGGAGGAGGGGGTTAGGGGGTTGTCAGCTGATTGTCATGTCAAGAAATATGGCGCTGTGGATCCGATTTTTCACGGCGATGATGATGATGACTAAAAAATATGAAAAACTCAAAATCAGTTACCGTGTTTCAGCGTTTTTTGAAAACGTTGCTTGCTCAAAAAATATGAATTTTATTCCAGACCTTTGGCCATCTCTGTATATAAAATAAAAAAGCTTTTTAAAATAGTAGGTGAACCAAAATTTAAATTGAATTTGTTCTACTGTGAATCTGGTCGCCTTGAAGTCATAGTTATGTTTAACAAAATTGATAACATAATGTGATACATATAATAATACAATAAATATTCAAAGTACGTGAATTTCCATTATAGCGCAGCGTCTTTTCCATATTTTTCGCGATATTTTTCATCGCTAGTAGTTAATTTTTATTTAACGTATCTAGTTAGCAATAAGACGCTACTTTAAGAAATCCTTTAAATAAGTTTAAATTTAAAGACCCACCTGCATCCTTCCACGCAAACAGGAAACATCATTTTATCGGATATAGCCGTGATATAAACCCACCGAAATCTCGTGACCGATCAATAAATCGTCTTTATTAAATATGCGCCCTGTTCCATATAAGTTTGGTCCTCCGCCACCCCAAATTTAGTTCGGCTACTCACCGCGAGATGGTGGCGCTGACGCGTATCGAATCAATCACATCTTCGCGTTAAATTCCTATACATTAGATTTCATCTGGCGTACAGGACGCTGTCTGAGATTTAAGGGTTGGTTTTGCTCTGCGAAATTTAGGGGGTAGTTGCAGTCAGCGCCACTAGGTAGCGGGGATGTTATATGTGAGAAATATTTATGGTTTAGTGGTTTCTAAAAATTACTTATTATAGTATGCCCCAAATTGGTGGGGAATGTTTTGAAATCTCTGTTAAATGGGAAAAGTTTTTGAAATATTTGGAAAAAATTAAAATGACGCGTTTTGGAACTCCTCGTCTATATTTTTGATTCATAAGAATTTTTATAACCTATAAAGACATTTCTAGATCATTGTTTTGTGAAGAATACCTCTGTCTAATCAGATTTCAATTACAAGCTTTTGACTTTGTGGAACCATCATCAATTTGATTTTTCTTGTAGTTTTCATACTGGTTTTTGCCTGCCTTAAAATGATATGTGTTTAGCTTTTCATATAGTAAAATATGTTAATTAATAATATTTTTCACAAAACTTGGCAACATCCCGCAGTAACTTTTGTTTTTGGGGGCTTTCCGTGAGTGTTCATAAGGTGCTGTGAAAAATAATAATTTAATATCGGATAAAGAGATGTAGGAACAGTATTTATTTCTCATTATATTTTTATTGCATATATGAAATTTACAGCTAATTTGTATGGTCGCTAAGACGCAATTTCAACGAATCATTTCCTCGCAAATGTATAGAGCCCGGAGTTTATTCCCTACACGCTTTCCTGATTTGACCCCATGGATTTTCTTAAGGAGTCAAATTTAAAATGTTGTGTATAAAAGTAAAACAAGCAGTCTAGAAGAACTGTCTTGGCCCATTTTCAAAGTTCAAATCGTTTTAAATGGGATTTCAGGTATAAAGAAACTATATGCATCTATATGCTAAAAGTAAAATTTTACCTCGAAATCTGCCATAGAAATATGCCTCAATCACCAAAAAATATCCGCAATTTCCGATCGTGACCCATTTTTCCAGGTTCAATTTATTTTCAATGAGGTGTCAGGCAATTAAACCTATAAATCTACATAGTTTAACGTCATGTCAAAGTATTGAAAGACGTATTCCCTCAAAATTTCCCATAATGCATCAAAATGAAAGCTATCTATTCAGACTCATGAAATTGCCGGAATATTAAAAATGTTGGCAGTTTTTTGGGATTTCCTGCATGTTTCAAAGTGACCTCGATGTTCTCGTTTTTCCCAATTGCGTACCGAAAATTGTTACAGAACTTTTTACAGAAAAGGTCACGAGGTTTACGAATCTGAAATTGATTTTTTGAAAATAGCCATGCGTTGGCTGGCAAATACGTTTAAAGATTTTTCAAACTGAAAATCAAAAAAATCACCAATTCGGTATTTTCAATTCGATCAATGCGATTTATTGGCATGTTGGAGGATGGCCCTGGTCCATTTGACACTGTCCCTCGCCACATGCCCAGCCCATCTCCACTTATTCCTGGCTACCGTTTCCATGACGTCTGTGACTCCTGTCCTTTCCTAATGTCAGTATTCCTTATTCTATCCCTAAGGCTAATACCCAGCATTGAGCGTTCGATGGCCCTCTGACACACTCTCAGGCGATTGACACTTTTTTGTGTGAAGGTCATAATCTCAAGCCCATACGTCATGACCGGTAGGATGCAGCTCTCGAGCACCTTCCGCTTTAGATTAATTGGAGTTCTATGATTTCTTAGGATGTGAGAGAGGTTACCTTACTTTGCCTAGGCGAGGCGCACCCTTCTTGCAATCTCCATCGTTTGGTTTTCACTACCTAACTTTATTTTATGGCCTAGGTACACGTATTCATCCACTGTTTCAATATTAATAGTCGACGAACCCCAGGTGAAGAGGGACATTGTATTCCCTACATTTCTTTCTCTATCAGTGTCCGCACAGTCTGGTGGTGCTATAGCCTTTTCGGAATCCCGCTTGTTCTATGGGGCTAGAAGTCTAGTTTTTGACTCAGGCGTCTGGTCAGGATTTTGCTCAGTAATTTGTACAAGCTAGATAGGATGCTGATGTGCCTGTAATTTGCGAGGTTGCTACAGTCTCCTTTCTTAAATAGGATTATGACCTCGCCGTTTCTCCATGCTTCTGGGATGCGGCCCTCCTCCAGACACTTATTGAGCAGGATGAGGATTGCTTTTTCAGTGTTGCTCCTCCTTCTTTCAGCATTTCTGCCGTAATGTGGTCTTCTCCTGGAGCCTTGCGGTTTTTCATATATCTCAGTGCCTCTTCTAGTGCGGATGTATCGATCTCCGGTATTTCCTCCGATCCCACATTTAGAATTTGTGCTCTGCTATCTCTCTGGTAACCTGCGTCTGGCATTTCCTGTCTGTAGAGCTATCGGTAGAAGTTTTAGATGATGGTCACGATCTCCTGCTTCTCAGTTTATTTCTCATTTTCCGTATGGTCTGTTTTCCTCTTGTCATATTCGATCGCAATTTCTTCATGTTAAGGTTGTCTTCAATAGCTTGCTGTTTGAGATGGGTGTTGTGGTTTCTTAGATCACTTCTTATCTCTCTCTTTACTTGTTTGTCAATGACTCGGTAGTCTGGCGAATCTCTATCCATCTCTCTTCGAGTCTTTTGCAGATTTAATGTGGTTGCACTAAGCTTTGATGGCCTGCCTTTTTGTAGTGAGCATACTTGTTTCACTGAGGTTTGGATGCTCTTGGTTATTTTCTCGGATAGGATGTTAAGGTCTAGATCTTTCAGCGTCTCTACAGGTTGGAGTTTTCGTTCTATGTAGGAGTGATATTTATCTCTCTCGTGTTGGAGTTCAAGGAGGATCGCTGATGATTTTTTCTGGATCATCTTTTTTTTTTCTTTCGAGCCGAGTATTTATGCATATTTTCGATCTCACAAGCCGGTGGTCACTTCCTGTATTAAAACGATTTAGAACAGATACATCCGCGCATAGCTCGCACTGCATAAAATACATCATCATTTGTAAGGTGGCCTATTGTACGGTTTTGATAGATTCTTGCCAACTGATCAGCTTTTCTATATAAAAAAATATTTTTCTCGTAAAAATAATTAAAATCCTAATATTTTTTATTTAGAAATCGATGTTTTAAAAGTTCATTTTCTCGACAGAGAAGCTTATAAAGTGAGTTGGGGGGAAACTGCGCGATAGGGGTAACCGCGGCACCCAGTCTTCAAATTTTCAAAAGGTTTTTTATAAGTTGTATATGCCACAGGTTCTTAACTTCAATATTGACTGATTGATTCCAAATGATTTGGTAAACTTGTAATGTGCAATAAAGTAACAGCTGACCTCTAGACCTAACCTAGTCGTGTGATGTTAACAGGTGGGTTGGTGAGTATCGCAAATCAATATTTTTATTATTGTAAGTCGATATTTCATATTTTTGTGTTAGTGTGAGATAATAATAGTTAAATCAAGTATGTGAAACAATTAGAAGAAAATTAATTCAACATTTGTAAAAGCTATACTTAGTGCCGCACTTACCCAAAATTTGTAGCCTCTAGAGTAAGTGCGTCTGTCACGTAACGCTCTTACCCCATCTTAGTTTCTGAGAAATTAATGACCATTTCTTTTTAAGAAAAACAAGTAAAGCGAGCAACAGCACCAGCTCTAGAGGTCATCAGAAATTGAACTATCAGTATTAAACGAGCCAGTCGATTATATAAAATACCAGAATCAACTTTGAGTGATCATATTAAAGGCAGACGAGGCGTGAAGAGTACAAGTTTGGGAAGAGTGACCGACATTCTAGTAGCGCAAGAAGAAACAATTGCATACATACACCATGAAGACCATGGAAAAATGGGGTTTTGGCCTGTCAAGGCCGGAAACCTTGGAGAAGGTCGCAGAGGTTGTTAAAGCGAATGGTTTGAAAACACGGGTTACGAATGGAGCGCCAGGTGAAGACTGGTTAGCTTTAAACGGACACATCGGCTGTCGACAAAGAAACTCCAGAACGTTGAAATTGTAAGAAGAAAGTGCCAAGACCCATTCATTATTCATGAATATTTTGATTTACTCAAAGCTACTCTCTTGGAGTTGTGCATTCTCGAAAAACCCGAGCACATTTGGAACCTTGATGAGACCAGTTTTTGCGCAGATCCTTCGAAAACGAAAGTAGTTGGAGACCTCGGAATTGCCTCAACATGGTAAATTGCTGGTAGTGCCAGCGGCTCAGGTCGTGGCAATACAACGGGTTAAGTGCGTGCAGTGTCGCAGGCAAAAAGCAATTCCTTGCAATTATTTCAAAATTGGTTTGGTCAAACAGTTGGAGACCGTAGACCGATTTTGTTGATCTACGATGGTCACTCTACTTATGTCGGCATCGATTTAATAAAAAAAAGTGATGGCAGGGCGAATTGTTGTTCTGAAATTGCCTCCTCACTCAAGCCATATTCCGCAACTGCTTGATATTGCAGTTTTTAAATCACTGAAGGCTACTTGGGATTCGAAGCAGGTGAATTGGCATACATTGGACCCAGAAAAGAAAATTATAAAGAAATCCTTTGCAGTCATGATAAAAGAGGTTTCGAAGGAGGTAAAACCAATCTTGATTCCGTACGGATTTATAAAGACTGAGATATACCCGTTCGATTTGTTCCCAAAGAAAAGTTTGGCCCTCTAGCTTTCCAGAGATGGGAAAACCATTTTAATAATGACGCGCATGTGACGGCCGAGACCAGTTTTGACAATGGCAATAATATGGGCATTAAGACCAGTACTGTATTCCGCCATCTACTAGTAAGAGCGCTACCCGCGACGTTTAATTTGACGAAATAATGCTGTCAACATTGAAGCAAAATAAAAATACACAAGATGCGTCTAAACCAAAGAAACGAGTTGCAAGGGATGCAGAAGTAATAACTAGAAACGAAGTAATAGAAAGGCTGCAACAAATGAAAGAGAGAAACTCAAAGAAAATCTAGACTGGAAAGAAAAGTGACGAGAAGACGATCTCACAAAGAAAAAAACAAAGAAAAAATTCTCAACAAAAGATTTTGGAGGAGTCAGAGACTGATGAAGATGAAGCCACTGATAATATGTATGAAGACGACTCTGATGCATCTCTGGATGGAACAATTGACGAAATGGAAATAGAATCTGAGGAAACTCGAGAGATAGATCGGCAAATGGCAGATATGAGAGAAGCTGATTGGATGCTGGTGAAATTTCGAGGAAAAAAAGCGTCAAGCAATATGTTGGTTAGGTTTTGTCCAAAGATCCTGATACACAAGAGGACCAAGCGCGAATAAAGTTTGCCAGAGAAAAAGTTTCTAGTCTAAGATCAGGTTTTAAGGTATTGCAATATAATGGAGAATATGCATCTTGTGCCGCAGTTTCCCCAACACCCCGGGTAAGTGCGGCATTTTCTCAGGAAAAAAATTATTTCTTGACAGATTGTGGTGATGAAAAAATTTTAGTTAATCTATTTCACTGTGGTGACAAATCGTTATTTCGATTAAACATAAAAAATATGTGCCACGCTAAAGATGAACTAGTTTATTTTGTGTATGCACTTACCCCAAGTCCCCTTAGAAAGTTTTCTCCTAGAAATTCCCTATCGAATTGTGGTCTCAGTTATTTCGATTCTCCGGCTTTTTAGGCGCTAGAACTGCCCAAAATAGCCCTTTTTCAAAAAAAAATAATGCTCAAAAAAATACTCGTTATTTTTCGATTCTCGCCGATCAATATGGTTCGGAAACCGTCAAATGTACGTGTCAAAAAAATTTCATCAAAATTGACTTTACCGGAATGAGCGTTATATAGCGGAACGTAGATAGCTTTGAGCGCTAATGCGTGACGGCTCAGTCTTATTTACTCCTCAGGGAAAACTGAGCTGAACGCGCCTAAAGAAGTTGCCACTTCAATAATATTCCTCTGAAGGAGAAACGGGTACTTTAGTTGAAAGTTTATGAGCTATAGTTCACGAGTTCTTTAAACTATTCTAGACCTTTGATTCACATTTCGCGCTTTTAGCGATCAAGTCAAACACAATTATTTTGCTTTTATGTTTTACAATATCAGACAACGTATTTGCATTAAACTTTATATTTGTTATGGCTTCGGCAAATGATAGATTTTCTAGTCTTAAGCCATCTTAGTAAATCAAGGCAAAGCAACCCTCAGCGCCTGAGAAGTTGGAAGATTCGGAAATTAATATAAAAAACAACCAAACCCTCTCGTCATCTGCTTATGTAAAAGGAAATATGAATAGACCCTACTTGGAGACGAAGCATATGCAATTTTTATTTCCAGATTATTCTAGGGTCAAATATGCCTTTGGATATTAAATCTATTAAAGTTTTTATTATCACCTAACTCCATAGCGCATTAAACTTCAGGATGCTTTTTATAATTTATTATTTCCGTAAAATACTAGGAAATATGAGCTTCGAAATACCCCATGTATGTAATTTAGTTATAGAGTATTCTAAATATCGAGTGGATGATTTAGCCGTTAAGTCTGACCCGACCTATGTAAAATTGTATAGAAGCTTTTACTAGTATACTATTTTCCTAGTCCACAAAAATAAAGGAAAAATTCATTATTCATGCTAAAATCAATATCACACCGTTAGCGAACCTTTACCTGCCGATATGTAGATTATAGGACACTACGAACATAAATGGTAACTAGTAAGTAAGCAACATAACGAAAAATTCGAATCGGGTAATTTTGTATGAAAGTCGATTAGGATGCACTTTTGGGTTTATGTTACATTTTGATCAACGTGGTGAGTAATTAGAATGGTTTGTTTGGTGCAATAGAAGTTTATAATTATAATTAACATTAAGAATATGTGATAGTGTAGGTCATTTTTGCCACTGACTCCGTAAAACGACTAAAAGAATCAGCTGTATTTTATAACAATATAATAGTCAACAAAAACAACAGGTAAAAGTCAACTTGAAGCTGGAGCTTGCGTTTGTTCTTCGGTGGACCAACACGATTTTTGAGCTCCCAAGGGAAAGTTGGAATATACCGATCTACTCAACCAGAGGAATTTTCCAAAAGTAATAAGGAAAATGATTTACGATATTTATTGCAGAGGACTTTCGCCTATGTATGTTTCAGGAAATACATCAAGCGTAATAATCACGTCTTATGTAATATGTAATATCATATTGTTGAAACACGGTATGCGCTTAAGACCACACGACAAAAGTGAAAATTTTGACAATGCGACAATAATATCATGAAGTACCAGTATATTATTAAGTTCTATATTTTGAAATACTTTTCCACAAAATCGATATTTAAGTAAATCTCGAAATTTCCATAAAATTAGCACATCTCATGCTTATTGCTTGAAAGAATTTCAAATTCACCAATTCTGGCCCATTTACCCTGCTACAAATCGTTTTAAATGAGATTTCAGATAAATAAATCTAGTTACTTACCACAAAAACTATACACATCGATATGCTAAACGTACAATTGTATCTAAACTGCCGGAAACCACCAGAAATGTCCACATTTTTCGATCCAGCTCATTACTCTAGATTCAAACTATTTTCGATGAGATTTCAGGTAATATAAATAGGGATAAATCTACATATTTTAACCTAAACGTCATGTGAAAATATTGGAAGACGTATTTTTTCAAATTTCTCATAGCTTGTCAAAAGCAAAACTATCTATTCATTCGTAAAATTGCCGAAATATTGGATATTATTAATTAACCTTAATTTTTTCGTATCTCCCGGTCTCGTACGGATCGCGAAGTATACACTGAAAAAAAATTTATTTTATCCAAAAAAATTGAATTTTTTCAAGCAAATATTTGTTTCATAATGGACAAAGAAATATTTGGTTTCTTTTAACATTTCTTTTTAACATTTTCTTTGTTCGAAATAAATATTTATTCCGAACAAACAATATGATTTTATAATCGTTGTTCGCATCAAATAAAAATAACTTTAAAACAAATAAAATTATTTTGATTCAAATAAGAGAAATTATTTCGTACAAATACCCAAAATATTGGTTTAAATACCCAACCTATTTAAATTTAAACACAAAGCTTTTGGAACAAATATAACATATATATTTTCTATAACCTTTGTGTTTTAATTTAAATAGGTCAGTTATTTAAACCAATGTTTTGGGCATTTATACGAAATAATTTCTCTTATTTGAATCAAATCATTTTTATTTGCTGAAGCCTTATTTTTATTTGAAATAACAATGATTAATTTGATTCAAATAAGCAAATTATTTAGTTATCAATATCTTGCATTTGTAAAAAATAATTGCTTATTTATTTTAAATAATTGTATTTAGTTGACGGTTCAATGTTTACTGTTTGTGTTGGTGATGACTTAAATAAAAAAAAATTGGCTTCTATAAATATGTGTTGATCTTTCTAAAAGGACTATTTATTATAAAAAAAACTATAACAAATATGTAGCTTAAAAAAAATGTAAAGAAACAAAAACAATGCTATTATTTTCAAGACGTATTTAGGTTTCACGTTGTAGCTGAAATAAAATAGTTTTCTTCTAATTGGTAAATGATCCAAAATCCAAACCCTATCTAATCCACCGATTCGTAAAAAGCATGTCAGAACACTGTTGTCCACAGTAAATAAAATAAAAGTCTAAAAGGGATATCCAAGAAACATTTTTATTCAAAGGTATTAAAAACAAAGAACACAACGAGTATTCCCAACATATAAATAAAAAATATAATCAGATTATTTTGTCTCTGCTTATTACTGATTTTGAATGTTAAATAATTTTTATAATGAAAAACTATTATTATAAACTAAAATCATCTTTTTTCTAAATAATAACTAGAAACATAAATATATTATGAAATAAGTTGTACTACTTATTAATTTTAACGGTAACACTATTTGTTTATAAAAAATGCTATAAAGTCCATAAAAATTTTATCATATAAAAATAGTGAAAAAGCGGTAACATTTTACTTAATTAAACTAATAGGATATACAACTACCTCTTCAGATCCAGTATAATGAGCACTGAAGGGAAATGGTACAAGATTATCACCGATTCTATTGTAACGACATTTAAATCGATTTCCATCACGCTACGTAAACCTTCGATGTCGTCAATATTTTGATCTAAAAATAAAACAACAATTAATAGAAACAAAACAATTGTGACTGTTGTTCATGATGCTATTTGAATAGCCTGCTACATTGTTTAAAAGTATATCTTATTCATTTAGCTAAAAATTATAAATACTATTAGATTTTATCGAAATAAAAACAATTTGTTTCAAAACTGTACTGCCATGGATCAACCATTTATTTATTTAAATTAAATAAATAGAGCTTTGAAATACCTATTAATTTATATTATGTAGGTACAAGAACGGAAAGGACGCCATTGAACTTGTACAACGTAAAAAGAAAAAATACTCAATCAGGATCGTACACCAAACTGCCTAGGCGTACTGTTACACTATTGTAGGCGTACATCGCGTGAATTCATCTGCATTGCTAGCTACTAACAGCAGAAAACAATTTTTTGGTTATACTGTCAAAGTTATAACAATATACAAATTAGCAGGTTATTCTTAGGTTTTAATTAAGACAAGCAGCAGCGTATTTCTCGTGACTAATATCATACCCTTAAGGATAAAAGCATGTCAATCATTTAGTGGTAGCCCTATATTCTTAAAGCAAAATGTTACTATTGGCTTTCAAGTTAGGGGTTTTCATAGCCAAAATTGATTTAAAGTTCACTTCAACCGATATTTAAGGTCATTGTTGCATATCAAAGGCACTCTTGGCAGACAGGAATTCTGTCGAGTTAAGATATTTTTTTTCTATGAAATGATGTTAAGCGAAAACGACAGACACAAAAGGTTAGTATTATTTTATGATAAA